>BDCZ01000767.1:0-22966 GCA_001662365.1 Chlamydomonas applanata
CCCCCCCCCCCCCCCCCCCCCCCCCCCGGCCCCGCCCCATTCCATGCCCAGCCCGTTGCAGCCCTGGCTACTTGGGGTCCCCTCACCGAGAACAGGCCCTGAGCGTTGGTGGGCTGCGAGTTGAGGAGGGGGCCTGACAGCTTGGGCATCAGGAACTGGCGCGCAGCCTCCATTCGCAACGTGCGTGCTGCGATGACCTGAAACCACATACCAGGTGTTTGTGCAAGGCCCGGGCTGTGAGCGTGATGGGGCCACCAGGGTTCCAAGGCCTTGAACAAAATAGTTGGGGGACGGACGGGGGGAGAGGTGGAGGAGAGGTGGGGCTGGTGCATGTTGGGTGACAGCATGCCGATGGGATGTTGAGAGATAGGACGTCGTTTCATACAGCATGCGCATCAGCGAGTGTGAGCGCGCCTGTTGTTGCCGCACATGAGACCATGCACACACAGCAGCATGACATGTTCCGTGATGCATGTCGTGCAGGGCGCCACATGCCATGCTATGCGCAGGCATGCACGCCTTCCATGCGTGCCTGCTGGTGCTTGATGTCCTCTGGCAGATGCTTGAGGAAATCGTAGTTCCCCGTGTTGAAGGTCCGGAAAACGAAGTCCTGCTCTGAGTTGGTGTATGCAGGGAGCATGCTGGTGATGTTTGGCATGGCGTAGCGTGGCAGAAAGCCAACGACGTCATCCTGCTCAACGGGCTCAAGCATGGCTGACTCCGCAGAGGGTGGCCTGCACAAGCAGAACCAACATTCGTACATTCTAAGCACCCTGAGGAATTTGCAGGGCATCGATTACAAGTTCCAGCTACAGCAATATCGTTTAGACCTTCTTAGAGAGCTTACTTGCTGGTCGAAGCTGCTTGCTCCATTCTCCGGTCGACCACTTCTGAGGGCTCCATTACCCTCGTGTAATGCTGTATGAACGCAGCCTTATGAAACCCTAAGACCCGCACTTACAAACGCTGATAAATCAGCTGCGTTGCGCTTAAAGCAGTTATTGTGAAGAGACGCTCCTATGGGGCGCTCGAAAGCTTCGGCATTCTGCGCAGACTGTTAGGGCCAACTGATGTCCAGGTGGTTGAGTCAGACTGGCTCAAGGGGAGGCAGAAAGTAACAGCGCGCTGTGTAAATGTAGCAGGTTTAAATTTGATCAATGAACTACTCCTGCTGTCCTGCATCGGGTCAGCAAGGACACTGCCATTGTTGCAGCACAGTTGGCCGGAGCATTGCCACCTGCGAGCTATGATCTGTCCTTTCTGTGCACGTCCACTTTGTATAGCCTCGTCTTAATCCAGGAGTAATGGATGTGAGGAAGGTCGGTCGAAGGGCAGAGCAAATGAGCAAGATCGTATTGATGCACAATTGACAGCTTGGAGGTTGAGTTCAAGGTATACCAAGGTGTTCTTTTGGTGTAAACGGGGGGAACGAGACGACGTGCGCACAGCAGGGCTCCAACAGCGAAAAATCGATGTACGGGCCACGGCCGGTGTAAGCGCTGAACCTCACAATGCAGTATTGCGCTCTTGTGCAAGTGTCCTGATGTCTGGAGCGGGCGGAGGGTGAGTAGCCGAACCGCCGACTGGCAGGACATGCCTGAAAGCACAAGCCCAACACGTCGGGCAACACACTGTGTCTTGCCGATTCACGAGACCCACGGATCCACGGACGCCTGCAGGCATCAGCAGTGCTGGGCGTGAGCCATGGCGAGCCCAACCAGCCCCCGGCTGTGGGATGCGGAGCCCACGCCTGCCTTGTCAGAGGCAGCACATGAACTGCTCCACAGCCACGGCTCGGGAAATCTGCTGGCGCTCAGCCAAGCACACTCGGACGAGCCATGGACGAGCATGCCCAAATCGTCCGAGCACGTGCTGCTGGAGCTTCTGCCTGCTTATGTGGGTCTGATGTATGGGTTTCGGCACGGCCCGCTTGCCATGCACACTTGTGCTTGCGCAGCTGTTGTAGGTGTGCCTGCATGAGGGTGCCAGAGGCGTGGGTGCCACGCTGGTGGCATGGTCATAATGCAAACATGGTGTGCTGGGGCAGTTGGCTTGCCAGCAATTGCACAGTTTACTCCATGCTGTCCCCATCGCCATGCATGCACACAGCCGCACGGATGTCCAACTCCCATGCGCACTCTTTGCGTCAAGCATGCACGCGCGCACACACACACACACACCAGGACAAGGCACGGCCAGCACCTACATGCTGCCCCAGTGTACGTGTCTGTGCTGGGACGGCGGGCGGGCGTGCAGCATGCGCAGGCGTTGCACATGCCTCCATGCCATATGCCCATGCGCATGACACTCACCGCTCATGCGCATCTGCAGGTGAGCCACCTGCGGCCGGCACTCGCCGCCAGTGTGACTCGTGAGCTGCTGCGGGACGCTGACTCAGCAGTGCTGGACCTGCAGGCGCTGCCATCACGCGTCTCCTCCACCATCCTGGTGCGCACCACACAACAGCTGCTGGTTGCGAAGCACACATATCAATGTAGGCTTGCTTGTATGTAGCAAGACTATTGCGCTTGATGAGATCAAGGACAGTGAAGGCGTGGCGTTCGTTGACTGAGGTGCACCTGTACTGCCTGCGAAGTGGACTGGAAGCCATCAGACCCTGTGCTGAGCTAGTACACGTATGCAGTTGGCCGATGTTGGAAGCCGCGCGCATGTTGGAGGCAGTGCGTGCTGCCGCCGCTAGTGCCGCTGCTCCCCACCCCTGCTGCTGCCCGCCCATCACCCACATGCTTGCCTCGAGCCTGTACCTTCCTGTACGTGAACATGTGCCGCGCAGAGGCTGGTGCTGGAGGGGAACTGCTCTGGGGCCCAGCCTGGGGGTGGCTCGCGGCCAAACTCAGGGTCCCACTCTGCAGCCCTCGCCTCCAGCAGCGCAGCGGACTCGCCTCGGCACGCGAGCGCGAGCGGGGCGGCGAGTGCGAGCGGGTTAGCGAGCCGGCCCGGCAGCCGTGCAGCATCCCGGGAGCTCCGCAGTGCTGCAACAGGTGCCAACGCCAGCACGGCGCGCGACAGCAGCGGCGCGGGCGCCGGCCGCCGCCTGCTGTCGAGCGTGGGGCGCGCAGGGCCGGGGGGCATCACAGCAGACGTGCACAACGCGGGTGGGCATGCGTCAGGGGGGCATGCGTCTGGAGGGCATGCTTCAGGGGGCCAAGTGCTCACATCCTCCCCCAGAGCGCAGTATGGAGGCAACCCCACGTCCCCAACGTCGCCCTCCAAACCACCAGCCCATCCCGGCACCCCCACATTCATCTTTTCACTTGCCTGCAGCAGCAGGGGCGCTGGTGGCAGTGCGGGCGGCAGTGGCCTGAGCCACTCACAGCACCTGCTGTCCCCGCGTGCGCAACTGGCACGGGGCCGTGGCGGTGGCACCCCACTGCAGGAACGCAGCACTTATTCTGCCGGCAGCAGCGGGGGCGGGGCGGGGGGGCCTACGAGTAGTGGGTATGCCAGAGCGCTTGCACGGCTGCTGGCCGACTCCAGCCAGCGCTCAGGGTCCAATGGGGGTGGTGGGGCCGCCCGGCGGCCACCCCAGCGCGCGCGCAGCTTTTCAGAGGGGCGTGGCAGGGGGTCATTGGGGGGAAGCAGCGGGCCTTATGCCGGCGGCAGCGGCGGCAGCGGAGGAGACGGCAGCGGGCGGGGCGCGTGGGAGGCGCGCGCAACGGCCGAGGCCGCACAGCGCCTGCTTGCGCTGCGCGCGCAACTGTCTAGCGGCAGTGCACAGGGGCAGAACTCAAACAATAGGCCAGGGCCCGCGTCTGGGGCGCATTCAGGCCCTCTTGCGCGGGTAGGCAGTGGCGCGCTGACGCCGCAGCCGGCGGCTGGCAGCCAGGGCTCTGGCGGCATGGTCCCGGCCCACGATGCGTTGGTCTCACGTGCTTCCCAAAGCACGCCCCAGCTCCTCCTTCAAGGTCCCCCCCAGGACGTGCCCCAGGGCACTCGGTTGTCTGCGCCTGCGAGCGGGGGCGCCATGGCAGCCGCGGTGGCTGCAGCAGTAGCGTCTGGGTCCAACCCACTGCTGCTGCTGCCGCTTGCTGCAGAAACGCGGTACACGAGCCTGGGGGACGGCACGGACGGGGGCGCCAGCAACACCACCAGCCGGGCCCCGTCCAACCCCTCCCCCTGCGGGTCTGACACCCGCCTGCCTGGCTTGATGGTGGACGGCATGGTGCTTCAGCCAGGGGGCCTGGGGAGTGCGTCGCCGTGCAGCAACCCCAGCAGCGGGGCCACCACCGCTGAGGCGGCGGGCCCGGGGGGCCCGAGGACAGATGCATCAGGCCGGGGGGCGGCAGCACCGGGAACGGCAGGAGGCGTGGTGGGGGAGGAGGACCTCGTACGCCTGCCGTCGTCCGTGGGCCCACACGAGCAAGAGGCGGGTGAGCGAGGCAGCAGGCCATCCATCGATGGACGTCTGTCAAGGGACAGTCGATTCTCTGCCCCCAGCCGGCTGTCAACTGGGGAACGTCTGTCCACTGCCGAAGACCGCTTCTCGTACCCCTTTGTGCACTCTGGCGCCACCACCTGGTCTGAGCTGCCCTCCGAGCGCCCTTCCCCCTCTGAACGGCCCTCAGCCTCTGATCAGCCGTCCGTGTCCACGCCTGGTGGTGCCGGCGACCGCACGTCACTCTCACAACACACCGATCGACTGTCTAATACATCGGGCGCGTCCCTGGTGTCGCGCTCGGGCCCCTTCCACACCTCAGCCTCATCTCTGGCGGCTGCAGGGCTGATGCAGCACGTCGCGTCCAACACGTCGGAGCACCCCAGCGGTGCCGGGGCGCGGGCGGCCCACAAGCGCCCACCTGGCAGCAGCAATGTGATGGCGACGTATGGTTTGGGGAAGGGCGGGGCTGGACCCCTGGGCGCTGCCTTGACCTCCAGCCGCCCGGATTCCAAGGGCTCGCACCCGCCCATGTCCTCACCAGCAGCGGCCGGATCTCAACGGACCGTCATGCTGCTGCCGTCCGCGTCTGCGCCCGTGTCAGGCAGTACATTGGCCGGCAGTTGTACTGCGTCTGGGGCACCGATCTCGTGCGACGTGTCTGGTGGGGATGTGAGCACACTGCCGAGCAGCGACGTGCCCCCAGAGGTGGGGGGCCCTCCTTCTGCGTCCAGCGTCGTGGTGCTGCCAGCTGCTGCGGCAGCGGCGGCCATTACAGACACTGACCCTGTGGTTGCAGACCGGCCAGACATAGGCAAGGGCCGCACCAACAACAAGGACTTGCTAGCTGAGTGGCGCAGGGCTGGGTCAGTGAGGCTCGCCTCTCTGGCTCCCAATATTGAGGGCCTGGACTCTTCCCGGCCCACTTCCACAGGCAGCTCCCAGCAGCTCTCTCAGACCCCCCACACCTCTCCCCAGGCCGCCCCGCGCGTGCCCTCTCAGCAGCAGGGCGGTGGGGTTAGTGATGCTTCTACACCCCACGATGTCATGCAGGGCGTGTGGCTGCAGGCGATGCGACAGCAGCAGCTCGCCCGTGCAGCGGGGGCGGGCGAGGACGGCGCGGCGTGCGAGGTGCGCAGCCTGGCGGGTAGTGGCAACCTGGCCCTGGGAATTCAAGACCTGGATGCTCCATCTGGCGATGGTGCCGGTGGTCAGGCATTCAGCAGTGGTGCCGCCACGGCTGGCGGTGCAATCAACGGTAGTGGCCCCAGCGGGATGCGGCCTGTGAGTGATCCGGTGCCTCGCACCACCGCGGCGGCCGCGCAGCAACCGCCCCGCCGCCCCGCCAGCGCCATCTCCACCGCCTTGCGGCCGGAGGAGGGCCGTGCAGGCAGTACGGGCAGTACGAGCAATACAGGCGGTACGGGCGGTACGGGCGGCAAAAGCGCGGGCGTGGGTCACTCACCGTTCAGCGGCAGCAGCGGGGCGTCTTCGGGCGGGCTGCTCGCACCCGCAGCGCACACGCCCGTCGCAATGCGCTTTGCCACCCAGCTGTCTGCGCAGCAGGCGGCACAGGCGAGCACTGTGCACTTCCAGCCACGGCAGGCGGCGGCCGGCGTGAACGCACAGCAGGTGCCTGGCAGCCTTGCGAGCCTGAGCCAGGTGCCGAGTATGGCGCCAATCAGGCTGTGGGGCCAGGCAGGTGAGGGCCCCCGGCCAGAGAGTGACCAATCACAGGTGACTACGGTGGGCAGCGTGGCGGCCAGCACGACCGGCAGCATGCGGCCTCCTAGTAGCAGCGAGCAGACAGTGGTGCAGGCGGGGGCTGCTGTGAGCCCGTCCGCTAGCTTGGGCTCCCAGGGCTCTCTGGCATTGGTGTCACACAACTCACCCAGTGGGGCATCAACCGCTCCGTCTATTAATATCAAAAGTCGGGTGGCGTTTCCTCCAGTGCCTGGCATAGCCAGCGCTGGCACTGGCAGCAGCGCTGTGCACACAGCCTCCTCCCAAGGCTCGGCCTCCTCCCTCCACGCCCCCCACATCGCCTTTGGGCTCCAAGACGGGGCAGGTGGCGGCGCAGGGGCAAGCGGAGGAGGCGCGGTCGCCCTGCTGTCGGGCTCCGACATGCTGGCCTTCCCCCACTCAGACTCTTTGGCCGGGACCACATCCTCCCACGTCTCCTCCACCCATACTGTAGGCACCTCCCCTGGTGGGGTCACAGCTGGATCTGGGGGCTCAGCAGCCTTGACCCTCGTATCGCAGCTCGGCTGCGTGGGGGCTGGCGGCCCTGACGGTGGGCCTCAGGTTGTTGCACTAGGGGGCGTGGTTGCGGCGGCCGGTGCTGGGAGCAGCAGCCCGAGGGTGGGGGTGCATGGCATTCGCGGCGGCATCGGCAGCAGCGGCGGGGGCCTGGTGGGCAGCTTACCCCCTGGTGTCATTGTGACGACGACAGCGGGCTCCCTTGACTTCGATGTGACGTCCCTGAATGGCAGCACCCGCGACAGCGGCACGACGGCCTCAGTCACGCAGGTGCAGCTGCATACGCATGCTGGACCAGCGGCAGCACAGCAGCCGCAGGCGGGCATTGCGCCGCAGATCGCAGGCACCATTGTTGCTGCAGCGCACTCGATGCTGCACAGTGTGCCGGCCAGTGGGCTGACCCCAGGGCTGGCCGCTGACGTGGTGCATGGGCAGCAGCAGTCTGCTCCCAGCTTGTCGTCTGGATCTTCATCCTTGCTGGGTCCAGGCACCTGGTCGCCGCTCAGCCACGGCAGCAGCAGCACGGTCCCCAGCACCCGCTTGCAAGGGGCGTCCATCTCCGCGGACGGCAGCAGCAGCGCCAGCACGAGCACGGTCGTGGGAGTGGCACAGGGCCTGGGTCCCGCTGCTGAGCTTACCACGCGGCCAGGTACCTTTGTGCCCGCCCTTGCGTCCGCCGGCGTCTCGCACACCGTCCTCAGGCTGGGCTCGTCTGCAGAAGCCGCCACGTCCATGACCTCCCCTGGAGCCCTGGCACTCACCGCCAGCAGCGCTGCCCCTCCGCCATCGCTGGCACGCAGCACCTCGTCACCCGTGCCGGGTGGGGAGCTGGCCCTTTGGCCTCCTGCGCCCGCCCGGTCAGCCGCGCCGTCTGCTCCCACGCTTTGCATCACAACCCTCGCTGACGCGGGTGTCCAGGTGGGCGGACCCCATGCAGACCATGTGGCACGCCCAGGGCTTGTTCAGGAGGAGGCAGGTGGGGATGCGGACGGAGAGGATGAGGAGGATGAGGAGGAGGATTCCAATTCGGAGGAGGATGTGGGCAAGGCGGTGATGGCGCTGCTGCGGCGACACCACCCGGGGCTGGCAGCGCCGCTGATGGCGGTGATGGAGGAAAGGTGTGCGCAGGCGACGCTGTTGCGGGTCGCGGCGGCGGCGCGCGGCGCGCAGGGGCAGGCCCTTGACGCGGCGGCAGATGCGGCGCTGAGAAGTCTGCTGGTGCGTGGCCGCCCCGGCTTTGTGAGGGTCGTGTTCCTGGCTGCTTCCGCATGGTTGCCTTGACATTGTCTCCTACGCGAGGTTGGTGGGCGAGGGTTGATGTGGGCAGGGTGACCAGCAGGGTGACCAGTGGAGCCAGGAGGGTGGGGTGTGGGAGAGTCAGGGGCGAGCAGGTTTAGTATTGGTGTCATTGGGGCATTGTGGGGCCGGCTGTTCATGCTGACATGGTGCAGGGTATGCTGGTCAATAACGCCTCTCAAAAACAGTTGTTTGGTATGACTGTATTGCCGGCCTCAACTGCTGGAACTGTTTGCATTAATTGAAGTAACTGTCCGCACGCCACACCACATCACAGGAGGACGCCTCGCAGCTCGCTCGCCGAGTCACTGAGCTCGAGGCGCAGCTCACGGCCCGCTCAGCTGCCACGCCCTCCGCATGCCCCGGTGGTGGTAACAATGGCAGTGGTCAGGGCTCTGCAGGCCCCCAGCACCAGCACGGCCACAGCCATGGGGGCGGGCATGGTGGGGGCAGCCTTGGGCGGTCGGGCAGTGGGCGTGCGGGGCGGCACTCGCTGCTCGCCGCTGCCGCAGTGCAGTCATCCGCGAACAGCGCGCACGCGGTGATCGCCGCGCACCTGACGCGCACCTCGAGCACGGCCGCTGCCAGCGCGGACCCCGGCAGCAACGGCGGCAGTAGCGTGGACCGTAACCTGGGGCCCGGCAGCAGCCTGCCGCGTAACGGGGGAGGCAGTAGCAGTGGCGTCCCGCTGGCGGCTCTGAACCTGGGCCTCCACAACCGCTTCCACTACACACAATTCCCCCCAGGCTACATGCAGCACCACAGGCAGCACCGGGGCTCAGAGTCCGAGGGGTTCGCCAGCAGCGGCACTGTCGGCGGCGGCGGCAACGGGGGCACCCTGTCCTCGCGCCAGTCCTCCGAAGCCGGCACAGAAATCACCCTCGCGCCCCCCGCCCCCCCCGGCACGAACTCAGCATCCCGGTTCAGCTCAACCGGTGAGCTCGGCAACTCAGCTTCTGACTGCGTGTTTGGCTCGGGCTCCTATGCCGCTCTCCTTGAATCCGGTATACTTGCGTCACCGCCTGGCTCGCGCCCCTCTCTTTCCACGGTCCGATCCCTCGGCCGGCAGGGCACTGGCTCGTACCGGGCGATGCTGGCGGCTAGTGCGTGGGCCCGTGGGTCAGGGGGGGGCAATGGCGCCATGGGCCCTAACTCTGCAGGCCAGCTCCTGTCGTCGGGCTCAATGGGGCATGGCCCGCACTCATCGGCGTCTGGCGGTGGCCGCGCGCGGCTGGGATCTGGATCCGGATCGGGTGTCGTGGGTGCAGGTGGAGTGGTCCCGTTGGGGCCTACCGGTGGCACCTCTGGCGGCCACGGTGCCGGGCTGCCCCCACGCTCTGGTTCAGGGACGTTCTCAGCCACGTCTTCGTCCCTGCTGGGGGATGGGCGGGAGAGCAACGGCTCTCGGGGCTCGTCGTCCCAGCCTGGCTCTGCGGGCCTGGGGTCTGGGAGCCTCGCGAGTGCAGCCGGCAGCCCGTTGGGCCACCTGGTGGCCGGTGCAGGTGGCTTCTCCAGCAGTGCGCACTGGTCCCCACGCCACCTGCTTGGCGGTGGAGACAGCCCTGGCGCCGGGGTGGTGAGCCTGGCCCGTGGGGGGGTGCTAGGCACTATGCTGGAGGAGTCGGGGCCGCTGCCGCCTGCTCGCAGCGGGGTGGCCGCAGGTGCGGGCGGGGCTCTGCTCACAGGAATCGTTGGTGGCCGGGCAGGCGACGGCGGGAATGACCGTTCGGGCAGTGGCCGCGCGGGTAGCGGCGGCGGCCGCACCATCAGTGGCGGCGGACAGCTTGGGACAGGCCAGGCGCCGCCGCAGCCCGCGTGCTTTGGCTGCGCGATGCAGTGAGCAGGCAAGGAGCCTCTGTGCCTTCAAGGGCTCTGGTGCTTGTTCTCCCTGGTTCTCTCCTAGGTGTGGTGTCACATGGCCCCGCAACCATTCCTTGCGGCACGGAGGTGGTGATGATCTGGTGTTCTTGCCGCCTGTGTCGTCCGGGCGACGTGGGTGCGGGCCGTGTCGAGGCTGGGGCATGTGGACACATCCCATGTGTTGCACGGTGAGGATGGGTAGGGCTGGGTGGAAGCTGATTAATTTGGGTTTGGATTTGCTGGGAGGAGCATGACTGAAAGCTTGGTGATTTGTATCTGCTGGGTGAGGCGGGCTGTGATCTGGATCACAGGGGGGTGGGTGAGATGCAGCTGATAGCGAGGCCCGCTATGGGCTCAAGTCTAGCATCTTCTTAGGCATTACAATGTTTAGAGCTGGCTTTGACGATTCATGCCTGGGTCGCGGTTTGTACCCCGGCTGCCGACCTTAGAAAGTGCAGCCTTACCCGTTCCTGTTTATCCGACTGGACAACTCGACCCCGCACTCTTCCTTGTTTCAACCACACCTTTCACGGCCCGATTTGCAACCTGCAGCCTGCACGTGCATGGGGCTGCTCCACGAGTCAGCACTGGCTGTGCAGTGTGCAGCAGCCCCCCGCAGTCTGAGCTGGCTGTTCGCTGTTGCATGTTGGGCCATTGCATCTTCGCCCGTCCCTGAGGGTGTTCCTGGGCTGAGCTGGCTCGCCTCTCTGCAATCGGTTTCACCTGGGCACCAGTGGGACGTATGGGAATGATACCTTGACCGTGCCTCACTCTTTTTGCGTGATGTGACCGGGAAGATGTAGTGCTGTACCGCGCCTGGGCTGCACGGTACAGAAAGTACAGTACATGTGGCGTGCGTGCGCCAGCCATCGGTGCTACTGTTTAGGCAGCACAGACATGAGGAGCCAGTAGGGGCTCTGCTGCGTGTTTGTGTGGGCGCGCGCATGCACCAACAGGCAGCACTAGAGGTATTGAGGTAGGGCAGCGGTTCCTAAAACTTGAAGTCTTATGGGCTTGGAGCTGCATGCAGCACTCCCTGCTGTACAGCAGAACTGCTGCTGAAGCTGAGCATGCATGCAGCCAGGGCGCATAATGCTGCGCGGTTGGGGAGGCAGTGGTTGAACTGAGCTTACGCGCTTGAGTTGCATCTCATCCATCCTTGAGCTGATCGTGCTGCTCTTGATTCAAATCATGTGCGCGGGCTGTTGGCCATGAGTAGGCTGGATGGTGACAGGGGCCCCATAAGACGTTACATGCAAGCAGGCATGTTGCTCGCATGCACGCACACTTGGTGTGTGCATGAGGTTTGACTTTGGTGCTGCACCTGGTAGGGGCTGTTGAACTCTTTTCTGGTGCTTTTGGAAGTGGGGACGCAGTTGTGGGACAGACCCCAAAACCAAGGGGACATACCGGTGGTAACAGTTATATGGAGGAGGCATGGCGTGGACCCCCTGAGTAGTACTTGAGGGTTGCGGGCAGGGCCAAGTGCAATGGCCGCAGGCAGACGGGAAGCAGGGAAAGTGCATGTGGTGCGCACATGGTGGTGGGTACCCTGGTCATGCCGGTGTGGGTTGTGTGCGTGTGCGTGTGCCTTGGCACCAGCATCTCTGTTCTACTCTTTGCAGTATGATCCTATGGTCAATGGCGGGCTGGCATGGTGTCTGGGCTGTGAGGTTTTGGCTGTGACATTGAGCTGAAATGGTGTGTGACGTGTGCGAACTGTGAGGCATGCAGCAGGGCCGATTGAGTAGTGTAAGGACGGCGCGCGGTGGAGTGTGCCTTGGGGTTGAGCTGGTGCACCCAAGGGACTGATATGGCGTGCAATGTGTGCTTAAGGAATGGCAGGTCAATGCTCTGTATGTTGCTCCATGCGACAGGAGAATCATCTGAGTGCGTAGAAGGCAACACCGCCCTCAATCCGCGTGTGTGCGTTTGTGCGCGGAGGCTTGCTGATATGCATGCAGGGGCATGGACAATGGCGGTGCCTGGTGCAGTGCGTGTCTGTGACGTGTGGGCTCGGGAATCGGTGTAGTGGTGTTGGCGGTGCGTGTGGTGCAGCATATGGGATATGGCACATGTGTGTGCGTGTGTGGGAGGGTGGGGGTCGCGCCACCCAGCCTTCTACTGGTGGCTGGTGCTGCTTGGGGGTGGCTGTGATGCGTGCGTCAAGTGAAACTGTGGAAGTGGATTTTTGGAAGCAGCTGGGCTCCGCAGGGGCTGGGGCATGAGAACTGAAACTGAGGAGGGGGCTGGTTGCACCGAGGACAAGACGGGGCATGCAGCACTGCTTGTCGAACTTGTTGGGTGAATGTTTGGGGCCAAGGCTTGATAGCCCTGTCGCCAAACCTGGGTGATAATTGTGCAAAGTGTGTGTGTATTCAGGTTGGTGCCAGGCTTGCGCCAAGATTGGGTGGTGTCAGGCCTCGCTGACTGGCCAGGGAGGTGTGAAGCTCGAGGGTGGTCGGGGCTTGGAAATATATGTTAAGCAAAACGCATGTTGGGCTGCAGCAAATGAATGGGCTGGTCTGCAATGAGTAGTCAACGATGCTACAGTGACCAATCCTATCTGCTGCAGGTGAGGGACGAGAGCACTCTCCTTGGGGCATGTGCCCGCTGATCCAAACGCACAGGGCAGTACACTGGTGTCATGCTGTAAGTGCCATGGGGCAATCCTGTATCAACAGAGTGGTCCACGGCCTGGGCATCATGTGCGGCCCAGTCTGTGTAGTAATGCAAGAGTCCATTGTCTGCCACAATCGGTTGGCGGCTGTGCAGCAGGTGCATGCTGTGCATGCTGTGCAAGCCCTTGAAGTGGATGGTCATCAGACCTGCATTGGCTCTGCGAGCGTCGCACCAATACTGAATGTTACCGAGCAGGGTGGACAAGGGTAGAAAAAACAATGTCCTGCGCGCTCACCTAAACCCTGAGACCGGTTCTGTGAGAGCCGCTCGATCAAGCTAATGCCTTGTTTGCAAACGTTTGCACAAATGAAGGCCCAGACTCTTGGTCGCTCTGCGACTCGCAGCACCACTCGCGCTGTGCAGGCTGCAGCTCGCAAGGCTGTGGCACAGGGCGTCGTGCGCCCAAGCTCTGCGCGGAAGTTGGTGGTCTCAGCTGCTCAGCCCCAGAACACACAGGCCACAACGACCCTGGCGCAGAAGAAGCAGTATACCTGCGCGCTGCTGTTTGAGTGGGTGATGCTTCTGCAAACGCTTGGTGTATATCCTGTGTTTGGATATGCTGAGCTGGGCAGTAGCGACATTTCATCCCCACGTTGTGCTGCACCCGAGTAAGCACTCAACCGCGCGCATAATACAATGTGTTGCAGCTGCGACGGTGTGATCGTCGAGACGGAGGAGCTGCACCGCAAGGCCTACAATGCTTCTTTCATTGACTTTGGGCTCACCATTGACGGCGAGCCCGTCGTTTGGTCCACTGAGTACTATGTGCGTGTCAGGGACTTGTCAGGATGCGATCTGCGTCACTACGGCACCATGCATGGCACCTTGCATGCACGCATGCTGGCATGGACCCCGCTGACTTGCATGCGGCAAGGCCGGCAACCTGTGTGCCGCATCCAATGCCACATGCCGGTGTATGCCAAATGAAGCATCATATGCACTGTAACAGCCCCCATATCCTGATCACACAGCAGCACCCCACACTGCAGCCTTCGGTGCGCAGAACACTTGTAAACATTTTGAATCCAGGTGCCAGGGCTACCTCTTTTTGCAGGGCTACCAAACCTCAACAACCCCAACAAGTTTCGTTCCAAATGCACGTTGACCACCCAATAAACCAACACCAACCGCAACCGACCGACCGACCAACCGCCTGCAGGACAAGCTGCAGAACACGGTTGGTGGTGGCAAGCCCAAGATGAAGTGGCACTTCAACAAGTTTGGGTGGCCAGCTACCAAGTTTGGGCCGGCCCCCACCACAGAGGAGGCCAAGAATAAGCTGGTGGACGAGCTGCAGGTGGGGGTAGGGTCGCAGAGGAGAGGGGGACGAGAGGGTGTGTTTGTGTGGGGTGTGTGTGGGTGGGTGGAGGGGACAACCCTTTGGCTGCTCCGGGTGCTTGCCGTTGGGATCTGGTTGCAAACAGCCGTTACCTCAAGTCCCATGTGCCTGATGTTTTAGTCCCCAGGATCTGCCTTTTGAGGAGCTGCCTAAAGTGTGCTAAAGTGTTGCATCCCTGAGGAGCTCCCTTGCATCAGGTTATGCTGTCTGTTGTGCTGATGCCCTAGACCCTGAGCCCCCAACCCTGAACCTTGAACCTTGGACCCCCAACCCTGGTCCCTGGGCCCTCAGCCCTGAACCACAGAACCCCCTGACCCTGAATCCACCCCCAGGACAATAAGACCGTGCACTACACACGCATCGTGGAGGAGGCTGCTGAGGCTCGGCCAGGCGTGTTGGCCCTCATGGATGAGGGGCTGGCGCGAGAGGACGTCGCGATGTGCATCTGCTCAGCAGCCACAAAGGAGGGCTTCATCAAGGTGGGGGATTGTTTGCCATTGTTCATTGGGACGGTGCACAGCTACATAATTGTGTTATGAGTGCTCGGGTGAAGCGTGCATGTTTAGGCACCGGTACTGGGTGGAGCGGCGGAGCTGACAGGGGTTGAATGTGGTGCTGTGTGTTCGGGAAGGGGAAGGGGGCAGATGGGTACTGGGCAGGGCGACCGGGCAGCGGAATCTGGAGGAACACGTGGTGAAGGCGGATCACCACACCACACGCACGTTGACCTTCTTAACTGTTGACCGTTGACCCACATGGCAGGTGGTGGACAGCATCGTGGGCAAGGCACGTCTGGAGAAGTTTGATGTCATCCTGGCCGGTGAGTTGCAGCTGTTTGTACATCACTCCTTCTAGGTTGGTTGGTTGGTTGGTTGTTGGTTGTTGGTTGGTTAGTTGCACAGCTGGGGACAAGTCCGCGTGGGATGAGCTTCAAATGTTGGCAAGCAGAGCCTGCAGAGGCTGCTGGTGTGCACCACACCAGAGCTGCACCCAGATCTCTGGGTCGGTAGCTGTCAGGATTAATCAAGCAGACGATCACACCATGGCCCGTAATATCTTGGTCCCAATCATGGCCGCGGTGCGAGCAGCAGCCCACACTTGCCACACATCACTTGACACCCAACTGCTCATCACACCCAGGTGATGACGTGACCAAGAAGAAGCCTGACCCCCAGATCTACAACACGGCGCGTGAGCGGCTGGGTCTGCCTGCCAGCAGGTACGCTGCTGCGGAATTTCTGATGCAAACCAATCAACTTGGAACCTCGGAGCAGGGCTTACGCTTCAGGACTGGCTTGGGTTCCCACGCTCCCAAAAACGGGCTCCAAGGTCGATGGCAAGCTTAGCGCATGGCTGGTATTTTGGCTGGTATTTTTTTAGTGTGCGTCACCGTGTTATGCTATCATGCATAATGCCAAGGATGGTGTTAATGGTGTGCTTTTTCCTTCGTCGCTGCCCCCCACGCCAGGTGTGTGGTGGTCGAGGACTCGCTAGTGGGACTGCGTGCCGCGGTGGGCGCGGGCATGCACTGCATCATCACTCCTACAGAGTCAACCGCCAGCGCAGACTTTTGTGCGGAAGGCGCGGCGGCTGTACTGCCCACGCTGGCTGGTACAGCCGTGGATGGGAAGAAGTACCAGGTAGGCAAAAGCACGTGTTCATGTTGTGTCATGGATCAAGGTAGCAAAGTGTGTCATTGGCCTTGAATTTGTGGTTGTTTACTGACGTTGGGGTTTACTGTTTACAGACGTTGGGGCCGGGGTTGGAAACCACTCCCCCTCTGATCTCGCTGCCTGGGCTCCAACCAGCCAGCACCCACTGCATCCAACCAACCACGCAAGAGACAATGCAAGGCAGCACAACCATCCCAACTATTCAACCTCGTAACTCAGTACCAAATGCCAAGTATTATTCAACCAATAACCTAGTTTGCCGACCACCCTGTGAACCATTTCACCAACCAACCTATCAATCAAGTAACCAAACCGAACCAAATCCAACCGAACCAACCGCCAGGTCACCATCAACGACATCTTCTCCAAGATCTGTGACGAGGGCAACTGCCAGTTGGTGCCAGACATCCGGCTAAGCGAGATGAATGACGAGTGCCCCATCCCCTGGGCGCCAGGCTCATGGGAGGGGCGCGCGTGAGGGGCTGTTTGGGTACAAGTTCCGACTTGAGTGATACGAGTGACCCGAGTGGCTCAAATATGACCGCAGCGACTCGGATTGACTTGAGTAATCCTAGTGGCTCTCACGTTGACCTCATTGGTGACTTGAGTGACGTGAGTGACCTGGGGGAGTACTGCTCCGCCATGTACTGTTCATGACGGTACTGCTCTGCTGGTAGACAACTGGCGATGGGGATGGCTGCTCAAAGCTGGGGAGGCTAAACTAACGCCGGGATGCGGCTGGTGCCCCATGCGGCTCACTTTTGGCCTGAAAAGGGTGCCTCACTCGTGACGTGGCTCAACTGTGGCTCAACTGTGTGGCTCTCAGCTGCCAGGTGAAGCTTTTGAGCAGTCGCCGCCCATGCAGCTCCTGGGGTTGGTTCATTGGTAATGTGCTTTCGGCTGTGTGGATGCACAGGCTGGAGATTGGGCTGGTGACTACAGCTGTGAAAGTGTTGAGTGAGGTAGGATAGAGCGAGTACCGAGGGTGGTGGTGTGCTTGTCGTGCAGTCATGTGCATGCAGGTGAAGGATAACGAAGAGCGCTGCAAAGCTGTGTTGTGGCGTGTGATACATTATTTAAACATGTATGGACCTGTCTGTACCAGCCGCAGGCAGTAACTGATGAGGCTGCGGACAAAGGGTTAGTAAGGACATCACGGGCGCTGGCGTTGGCAATGACCAGGCTTGGTGCTGGTAAAGGTTCTGGCATTTGGGTGCTGTAGCAACAGGGCTCACATCACAGGCTGTATGACTTTTGTAACAACAAAACCTATCCCATCGTTCTGCATTTGTTGTTTCATGAACAGCCCACATTTACAAACGATCAAACGTCCACCCACTCATTAGGAGCACACATGGCAACGGATGGACCAGATGTTGGAGGAAGTGGGCAACTGAAGGGACCATGATAAGAGCTCCTCCCAGCAACTGTCACTGTCACAGCACAGGTGCAGCTAAGATGCATGCAGCTATCTCCAAAGATCCAGCATATAGGTACACGATTGTGCTGAAGTTTCACATCAGAGCCTGCCACCTTACCACCAATGCGAGCCCTTCCATACACCCCATGTCGGCCTCGGCACCCAAGGCACGAAGCACGCTCTCATGCAGCTGTTGTGGTCAGTTGAGAGCAAGAAGGCCGCGATTCAACAGACAGCTTCAGGCCTGCCTTGCTCACTAGACGCCCCAAAGGAATGGGCAGGATGCACGAACCGACCGCAGATCAACCCTCAGGACAAGCCTGCAGGCAGACCTGGAGGTTCAAACCTCAGGTTAACCCAGCACGAAGGCAGCTGGGGCACAATTATGCAGGCAAGGAGCTGGAGTAGCAACAGAACTTCCCCAAGGATCTCAAAAAGCTTCAAATTGCGAACAAAAGGAGCAGCGTTCTGCTGGAAACCTGTATGGGTAAAGGCCGGGAAACCAAGAGACACGCCTCCGCCGCCTGCAGAAGAGTTGAGCGGCTTGCTGGAGACGAACAGGCCATGCAACGCAGGCACGCTGTACAGTGTGAGCTGAACGGCACTTCACGGCGCATGGAACTCCTCCTCATCCGCATGGGGCACATACACCTTGGCACCCGCAACCCCGTGGCCGCTAGTCTTCCCAGCGCCATCCTCGCCAGCGACGGCGTGGCCGTTCGACTCCTCCGAGCCCTTCGTGTCCGAGCCGCCGTCCTTGGGGGCAGGCTTGGGGTACGGCACACCATCGTAGTAGGTCACTGGCTCACCTGCAGTTGCAGCAGTTGGAGCGGTTGGAGCGGTTAGTATGGTATTCTAGGATTCAGTAACTGTTTAGTACAGTGGTGGCACGGCTCAGGTCTGCAGGCACCCATCACCAAGCACGCAGTTCCAGTCATGCTAGGCAAGGATGCCCCCGTCCCCATATATATATATATAATCCCCCATCCCCTGAGCCCACGTGCCGCACCTGCAGCTGCACGCTTGCGCTGCTCCGCCTGAGACAGGTAGCCCTGGGGCTTGGAGCCATCATAGCCGGGCCACGATGCCTCAGCCTGCAAGGAAGGAGGAGCAAAAAACAGCGAGATCTATATTGGGAGCGCCATAAGAAGTGAGATCAGGAGGTCCATCAGCATGAAACCGTGCCTCAACGGTCACTGCAACTCGATAGGTAGGGCATGGAACCAATGACAGCGTATAATATGTAACAGAGAATGTAAACAGAGAATGTGAGTGGAGAGTATGTAATAGAGAATGTAGTAGAGGCGCCCACGGCTGTGGTGTCTGACCAGGCAAGCAAGACAGAGCAAAGAAGAAAGAAACAAGCGGCTGCGCACCGTCTGCCCAGCCATCTCCGCCAGCAGGGGGTCACGGATGGCGCCGTTGTTCACCGAGCGCGGCAGGTCATCCTCTGTGGATGTGAACAGCGATTTCCATACAAAAATCAAACAAGACAGGCCAGACCAGATCAGATTCAGGTATCCGTGGGGGACGGCGGCACCGGTGGGCGCACCAGCTGTGGCTTCGCACACATGCAGGATTGCAGGCGCCGATCATATGGTTCTGCACTGCCTTCACAGCAGCATGAGAACAAGGGCCGGGCAAGGCGCCAGCACACTGTGCAGCCCCCATCACATGTCTCGCCAGGAGTGACGCAAAACTGCAATAATAATATATATATAATATATAAATATCTGTATATATACAACACCGTAGTGCGTCTAATTATTGGTGATTTTGAATCACCAAAGGGTCTCACCAATATTTTGTCACAATTTGTTGAGCCAGAGGGCCGTCACCAATTCCATTGCTTTACGAATTATAACGTACGAGTGGTCGGCTAGCATAGCGCCTGCACAGCTTAGCCTCTTGTCATGGCGTCAAACTTTCAAGACTTTTCTTCAAGTGTGGGACCACGGATCGCTTCTCTAAAAGAGGGCGGCTTTTAGACTTAGAACTTTATTACCATAATCAGCAGAGCTGCATTATCAGATGAGGACAGACAGTACAGACTACAGAGTATGATACACCCTTGATTGCGTACACAAGGCAGACTAGGGAGTATTGGTATAGAATGTGCACTGGAGGTCTTGAGATCAGGTTGGGTACGCATGGAGGCGGGGCAGAGCAAACAATGCATGCCTAGACATCCTATTCCATTGCATGCATGGTGATGTACATCACCATGCATGCGTAGAAAAGGGTATCATCATGCAGCGTGCAGCCGTTGGCGCGATGGAGCACTGGAGTGCCGTGCAAGACAGCATCACCAAATCACCATCACACATTTGTTGGGCCTAAGGACCCATCACCAATTGCGTTGCCAAACAGTGTCTCCAGGGGGGGGGGTCAGCGGGCCATCACCAAAACCTATTTTCCCCAAAAATAAGACGCACTACGGTATATATTTAATAATAAATAATAATAAACTGCAAGTTTCAATACCAGAACACACGTACCGGTGAGGGGGTGATCCTTCAAGTGCTCCCACACCTCATGCCGTGCCTTGATGTCACGCAGCGCGCGCCACACGTTCACACCCGCCTGCGCCCCGGCAGTGACACAGGGTTGTCAGTAGCTTCAAGGTTCGGGATCGGTGTCAGGTGGCAGCGACGACGCAGGGCTGCTAGTTCAGAGTTGGGGTTAGTTCCAGCCAGGCTGTCTTGTAGCATGCGGCTGCTGCCCGTCGGTAGTGGCGGCGGTGCGGCAGTATACAACGCAGGTGAGGCGACCCAGCAAAACAAGTTTGCTGGCCCACCCACTCTAGTGTGGAAAAGCAGTAGTAAAGAAGTATAGATCCCCATACGTTGCTGTATATACAAGTACCGGAGGCAGGCACCACCACGACCCCAGCAGAGCGCAGCATGGCCCCAACCGGGCCACCCCTGGGGAGGTTCCACCCACCTTCATGCCACCGCCCACACCCAGCTGCAGCAGCCGCTGACCCTTGGTCACACCAGCGCCACACGCCTCCACATAGGCCATGGAGTACCAGGTGGTGGAGCAGCTGCAGGGATTGGGGGAGCAGGGAATGACAGAAGGTTGGGGATTGGGGGCCTCTAGGGTCAGGGATGTAGGAAGCCAAGGGTTCAAGGTCCTCCCACGGGTGCAGCGCTTTCTACTGGCTAAATGCTGGTTTGTTCCGAGGAAAAAGCAGCAGCACTGGCCAGCTCAGCAAGTGTTAGCATGCACGACAAAATCACGATGCACCATACCGTCCTGTACCGCCCTTCTCAAAGCACGGCACTGCGCTGCCCTGTACTGCCCTGTACCGCCGTACCTCGTGTTGCCGTACTCGCGCAGGCCCGCAAAGGAGGGGATCATGCGGTCTGCAGGCAGCTTGAGCCCCTTCTGCAGCCCCTTGAGCACCGCGTACCCGCCTGCAGTACAGCAGTACAGCATAAGCAGTACACGAGCAGTACAGCATCATCAGCATGAGCATTCGCATGACAGGTGCGTGCGCGTTTCAAGCACGACAGCAGCGGTACAGATGCGGTGCAGAGTCTGTGTGGGTCGAAGTGTAGGGCGCGAGCTAAGGGGGACGTGCAGCATGGTGGTTGGTGTCACGTGGTAAAGGGGGCCGCTCAGGAGCTGTGCATGCTCCAGGCACAAGCATCCACAGCTTCCGAGGCCCCCTTTACCACGTGACACCAACTAGCATGTTGCGCGTCCCCACACATCAAATCCTGTGGCAGGTCGTCCAAGGCAAGCAGCCCGGGCAGGCCGTGCAGGAGGAGCTATGAAGAGACATACTTGGACAGCCCATAGGAAACAGCAAGCAGCAAGGCCTCGTGGCCAAACTGAACACACCCGCATGCAGGCAAAAGTGGTCACAGCACTCCGTCCAGTCAGGGGTGTAGGGCTTGACCTCCGTCTGCTTCAGCACCCTGTGCCAAGCATGGGCCGTGCACGCGGGTGAGTTTCTTTTGCTTGCGTTTCTGATTGTGAAGGGTCGAAGGCACGGGAAGTGTTTGCCATCACCACCATCTTCGGATAATGCGGCATGGGGGAGGCGATCCAGGTCGATGATAAGCAGCACGACTGCTCAACGCTACCACCACCGCCTGTGCATGCATCAGGCCCGTGGGATGTGAACGCGTGGGAGCACAGAGGCTGCACCATTCTTTCAGCTTTCTTCCGTTGGAGGGCTGGCCCCAGCCCACAGACCAGCAGCACAAGCAGTACAGCAGTCAGAAGGCAGCACACACCCTCTCACCTGCGCTGCACGGTGTTGACCATCGCATGGCCGTACTGCTGCCACGTCATCACGGCCGGCGCAATCTGCACGGCAGTACATGCACGGCACAGCGGTACGTGTACAGCACGATCCAGTAAAGCTGGCATGGGCGCTCTATGCCTTTCTTCAGTTGGAAACAAAAGAGCATACCAGCGCCAGCGTGCACTGGGGCCACCATAACGCAGACCCATGAACCCCGGCACGGGGTCTGGCCTGGTCCTGCCCGGACTCATGACGCGGTGATGCTGAATTCGTGGGTGAAAAACAATCATGAAGATTAAATGCAGCCATGCAACTCACCTGCACGAGTGCGCGCTTGATCGCCTTGGCAGCAGCGTCCACGATGTCCTTGCCCAGGTACACGCCGTTCACGCCGTCTGTTGAATTCGAACGGGAAGTTGAACTCTCAGACTTGGATGTGCTTGAGGCTTATCGTCATGATATGAATTCAAAAGATGTCACTGAAGAATGCACAGCACAGCACAAGATGGGTTGGTGCAACAGGGAGGACGTTGGCCATGCCGCCCGCTTGAACAGTAGCCCACCGACGCATCGAAACCATCACATGCAACCACCAGCCCCACACCAGCCTATAATTACACTTGTGGTAAGATTTATAAATACTTACATGTACCGGTACCTATGACTACATTTACATGAGCCGCCACCCACCTGCATCAGGGCCCCATGCCATGCACTTGTACGCGGCGTCATCAGCCCCGGTGTGCGCGCGGGAGCTAGCGACCAGCTCATACCTGGCAGGGCAGGGCGGCGAACGGACCAGGAGGAATATGAACGGACCAGAAGGAGGACGAAGGGTCAGGGTGGAAGTGTAACAAGGGATGGAAGGGGCTGCTTGAGGAGGTGCGGCTTGATTGAGAGCCACTAAAGGTCCCAGTGGCTTGCAGTAAACCAGTGAGTGCAAGGCAGGCCGCAGTCCAACTGCGCACTGGTGCAACTGGAGCACTGCAGTCTAACTGCGCAACGCCGTGTAATGATGATGATGGTGAAGGCAGGCCGCTTGGTTGCTGGTCGGCGTGCCAGCGGCTTGTCATGCACCAGTGACCTAGCGAAGCAGTAGACCAAGGGACCAGGGGACAGCAGTACAGCAGTACAGTCACGGCTCACAGTACACTCCGTGCTCAGAGAGTGCACCCACTTGGCCTTGCTGCGCAGGGATGCCTTGTTAGTGAGAGCCACGGCCGCACCGCCCATCCTGCGTGCCGGCAGTACAGGCAGTACATTTGCAGGGTTGGTGGGCTTGATTGAGGTATGGGAGTTGGGAGGACGAGGGGATGGGCAGCAGAAGCCCACAGGCACCCCGGGTCCTGGCTGTTCATGTCAGGCAGTTCAAAAGCTTGTTGCGTCTCTTTTGTGCAGGCGGGACCATGCCATGGCCCAGCTGAGCGCCCACCATCCAACCACCTCACCGACCGAACATGTGACAACCAGCCAAAGCGGTGCACCAACCAACCAATCAACCAACTGACCAACCCACCAACCAACCCAACCAACCCACCTGAAAATGACGTTGGCCACCATGCGGTTCTTGTCCTCGCCGGGGTAGAAGCAGTACGACTGTGCATCAGGCAGTACAGTAAGCAGTACAACAAGCAGTTCATCGGGTGATACACAAGGCGATGCAGGCAACGCACTGGGCGGTACAGGCCAAGGGCGAGCGTTGCATGGGCACGAGCAGTAGGCGCAGGACTCATCACACAGCCAACAACCAGCACAGAGCACAGGGGGGGGGGGGGGGGGTTTT
>BDCZ01000768.1:1529-19687 GCA_001662365.1 Chlamydomonas applanata
AGGGGAGGTGGGGGGAAGGGGTTTGTTATGCGGTTGGTGGGCGCCCATCCAACAGGAGGTGCCCATCTGCGTGCATGCTTGCATGGCACGGCCCTAGGTGGCATGCGGCACGGAGCATCCATTACGTCCCACATGACAAAATCACATGTATCTTATGGGGGGTCGTTGGTGCTTTGGTGTGGCTGCAGCGGGGCGGACAAGGAGGCCAAGAACATGGACGGCAAGACCGCACTCGAGGTGGCACAGCTGAACGAGCAGGCCGATGTGGTGGCTGTCCTGGAGGCCAAGTAAGGCACAGGCATAGCAGCTCGTCCCAGAGACTGCACACCAGCCGCTTCTGGTGGGAACACATGCGGCACATGCCCTTAGGCCCCTGATGTAGGACGCCTCTTCAGGTGTGGGTGGCTGGCACATGGCAGGCAGGTATGCCTGAGTGAGTCATACCTCTCAAGCGTTGGTGGCGCCCCCAGCTGCCTAGGGCCTTGCTTGCGGTTAGGCCAGGTGGCTGGTGATATGGATGCAGTTGGTGAGGGGTAGGTGCCTGGTGTGCAGTACAGGGGTAGCCTTTGCTGCTGCCTTGGGGCCTGGTTGGGTGGAGGCTGTAGGTGTGCAGCTGCCGGGGGCATACGTGGCATGCGCCGTTTTTGTTGCTTCAAGGCGTGGGGCTGCTGGCCTGCTGCCGCCACTGCCGTGCTCGCCCGGCATTGCGTTATTCTTTTCGACGGCGTCGGTGTGACGTTGCTGTTTCCCTGCGTCAGGCAGCCCTAGATGGGCGGGGTTGGTTGGGCTCATGGACAGACGGCGGCATTGGCGCACACTTTGATGCGCATGCGCTTGTGTAACTGTGAAAGTAGCTGCAGTGCCCGAGAGGTTCGCATCTCTGGTCACATCTGGCCTGTGAAAAAGCCACATTACGGTGGTGACACGCTTTTCCTCCCACTCACCACGTCACCAGGCCGTGCCAGCTCCACTGCTCTGTTGCCACATTCATGTAGTTCAGTGTGGCTGCATTGGGTGGTCGTCCTACTCATTCCGAAAATGGCATGATCCATCAGATCAATCAACCAAGTCATGTAGTCGTCATTACACCATCAACCAGTCACAGGCTGCTCGCTTTCTATTCATCATTGTATCTCGGGATGCATTTTCACATCTTCTATCCAATCCAGCCAACTCATGATGGATCACTGCCACAGCTTGAAGTACCAAGCCACCTGACAACAAGCCCTGACACTGATCGCAAGGCACGGGCAGTCCCTGCCCCACACATCCAACATCACTCAGCAAACAATCACAACCTGCATCACTCAGCAAAGGGGTCGTAGAGCAGCCCAAAGTCGTCATCATCCGCTGGCTTCGGCGGTGGTGGCGGTGGTGGCAGTGGTGCAGCTGGCTGCGGCTGCCGCGCGGCTGGTGGTGCATGTGCTGGCGGTGCTGGTGCTGGTGCTGACGCTGGCGGGGGCAGGGGGCCTCGTGCATCTGGAGCTGAGGAGGCTGCTGCCGCCCCTCCACTGCCTGCCCCCTCCCTGTCTGTGGAACCACCCTCAGCCAGGGGCTCATCCTCTGTAGCCCACCGCGACTTGCGCCGCCCAAACTCTCGTGCACGCCGCGTGCCGTCCGCGCCCGCGTCTGCACCTGCGCTTGCGTGGAGTGGCGCTGGTGGCGCTCCTGCCCCGCCCGCCTCGGCCTGCGCCGGCTGCGGCGGCGGCAGCTGGGGCTGCAGCTGCTGCGGCGCCGCCCCTGCTGCCTGCTGCTGGGGCGCTGGCGCTGGCTGCGGTGGTGGCTGAGGGTGTGGCACTGGATGTGGCCAACCTGGGGGTGGGTGCATGGGGAAGGGAGGGGGTTGCACACCCGGTGGCCATGTCCATGGAGGGGCCGCTCCTGCCGCTGGCACAGGTGGCTGTGGTGGTGGTGGCAGTCCTGGGGGCCAGCCCGGGGGTGGTAGCATGCCAGGGGGTGGGGCTGGCCAGGGAGGGCTTGGGCCTAGGCTGGGCGGTGGGCCCAGTCCTGGAATGTGGTGCCCATGCCATGATGGGGGGGGCAGGCCTGGCTGTGGGGGCCCCAGTGGTGGCGGTGGTGGTGGTATGCCGGGCTGTGGCTGCTGCGTGGGTGGCGGCAGCAGGTTTGTCTGCTGCGGCTGCGGCTGCGGCTGCGGCTGCGGCTGTGATTGGGGTTGTGACGTTGGCTGCGGCTGTGGTGCAGCGGGCGGCAGTGGCAGCGAGGCAGGTGCTGCATGTGGGTGCATGATCGCCGAGGGGGGCGGCACCTCATGTGCAGGCGGCGGCGGCAGTGGCTGGTGCGAGCCATTCAGCCCCACTCCCTCCAGTTGGGTGCGGGACAGCTCCGGCTGTGTGCTGGGCTCACTGCCCTGGGAGCGCCCATCGCCACCACCACCACCGCCATCACCGCCATTGTGCTGCCCCTCCTGGCCCCCCTGTCCTCCAGGACTGGCACCACTGCCACTGGGCCACGCCTGCACCGTGCCTGTCCCGCTCGTACCGCCTGTCCTGCCTGGCGCCCCCAGCGGTACACGTAGTGCATTGCAGTACTCCTCATGGAGCTCAGGGGTGGTTGAGCCGCGGCGGCGCCACAGCAGCAAGATGCGGCGTGCATGATCTTGGTAGGTGGTGTCTGACAGAGCATCAAGAATGGAGATGACTAGAGGTTTGAGCCGGTCCTTGAACTTGTCCTTTGCCTTGAACTGCTTGTGGCTGGCCTGCAGGATCTCACTCACGGCATATAGCAGGTTCCTGCATGCAAGTGCACGCATGCGCCAGAACCCATGAGGAGCGCAAAAGCGCAGCAGCGCAAGGAGGCACCCATGTGGAGCGCAAACGCGAGTATTCAGTCAGGCTGTTTGGCCTGCAGCGGCAGCACCCCCATGCATCGTTTCAGCACATGGGCAGCTTGCACAGGTCCAGAACTGCAGGGGCAGCCCTGGCAGTGCCCCAAGCCTGCGTCCTGCACAGAAGTGTGCCCTGAATGCTGCAGCGCTGCGCAACAGCGTGCAGCTGCATGGCATGCATGCTGCACACCACCATACCTGAGCGCCTTGACTTCTCCTGCATCACACCAGCGCTTAAACTGCCGCTCCAGGAGTGCGTGCACATGCTTGTACTGTTGGGAGCAGGTGCATGCAGCAACAGGTTTGGTCAAGGTGCTGAAGCATGGGCCTGCATGCACATCCACATTATGCAAGCACATCATGTCCATGTGCTGATTAAACTGGACTCACATATTTCGCCTGGTCTTTCAGAGCGATGGATGCCACGGTTTGAAGCATGCTTTCCGATGCCTTCTCAGACAGCTTCCCTACAGCTTTTGAAAAAGCTGGCTGTTCATCCCAGGTTTCTTCCATCGTAAGGCCAGTTGCGCAGAGATTCGTCCACGGGTGTTAGATCGCGTCCTCAGGGTGTGCACACCCAACTTGCTGTCCTCGCAGCAGCCCACATCGGGTTTAACTTCAGTGCATCAGATGGTAAGATACTCAAGCCTTTAAAGCGGCCTGGATGTATATCTGCTCATACAGCGCCTCACACATTGTATGTCGCTCCACCCATGCACTGTGGTGCTGTGGAGTGTATTGGAATGCATTAAAGTGCAGCAATTCTGTAGCATACCGTTGAGCAGAGTTTACAGGGTACACCGGTTGCAGACACAACAGAACACAACACATTATAACACAAAAGAGCGTACGTCACGTTCTTGCGCGCCTTGCAGCTTTGCGGCCTCTATAGCATTGCTTGCTTGGCGTTGCAGCTATCCAAGTTCATAAGTTGCATGCCCTGCCATGCCCTGCCACCATGTCATCATCACACACCCCACCTCCTCGCCTGGCTTGCAGCATATGGCAGTGGCTGTTCAAGACCTCCCTGGTGCATGCTAGCCTCTACCTCAAGCCCACAGCATGTTGCCATTGTAATGTACATATGAAGTCCAGCAACTGGGAAAAGAATAGTTGTTAACTTATGCATCCCTGCAAGATTGAGGAGGAGGGCAGGGAAGACCTGTGAAGACGCCAGGAGATGCTTAGAGTTGTGGGGCCCACTGCATCAGTATAGGTTGGCCCTGTAAACACTGGCAGCCCACTCACGCATTCACGCTCCTCTCAAACTCTCTCTGGCATGCAGTCTGCTGCGCATGCTGAGGGTGCCACCGCCGCACAGCGCGGGTGATCGATCATGCCGAGGCATGCCCAGCTGAGGTCATGCGTGCGTGCGTGCGCCCCGCGTGCCACGCATGCGCCAAGCGTGCATGTGCACTCCACAACACGGCGCGCGGGGTGCTCATGCCGATGGGGTGCTCACATCTGTCGCCGCCGCTTGGTGGCTAGGCTGGCTCCATGCGATGGCAACTTTGCACCGCAGCAGTAACTGCAAAGCAACCCGGAGTGCGTAAAACCCCTAGCTGGCGGGCTGCGGCGCGCTGCCCTTGTTGATCTTGATGTGTAGCAGGGAGGTGATCTCTTTGCGGCAGATGGGGCACTTGTTGGTCTGCGGGGCATGCAGCATGTGGCATCAGGCAGGGTCATGCACGGTCAGGGGCATGGCTTGTGCTGAGAGACGGCCCAGCAGCACCTGTCTGATCCCAGTGGCAATAAAGAAACGCTGGCCCAGCAATGCACACGCCCTCCAGTCGCCTGTACGCGCACCACCATCACCCTGTATGTACCTGCCCAACAGCCACATTATGTGGCAAGGCTGCAGCTGGAAGCCACCCATCCCCCTTCCGGCCCATCCCAACCCCAACCCCAACCCCCCTCCCCCCTCCACATCACACCTGCGTCTTGAGCGCGCTGGCGCAGCCATGGCACATGCACATGTGGCGGCACGGCAGCGCGGCCGTGTCACGGGGCGCCGACATGCAGATCACACACTCGTTGCCGTCAATGTCCTCAAAACCCTCCACAGCAGGCGTACCCACTGCAGGAGCGCGTGACTGCTCCATCCCATAGATCTCCTGTAGCTCGTACTGCTCCCCCTTGACCCACAGCTTCTGCTTCACCACGCGCGGCACCCACTCCTCGCCATCCTTCTCCACCCACGCATACGTCGTCTGGCTCTGCACCCAGTGAGGCAGCTCGCCGCCCACGGCCACCTCCTCCAGAGACTTGCTGCTTGCCCTGCCCTCATCAGTCAGCGCCTCCATGCGGATGATGAGTGGGAAGGCAGCGTCCTTGGGCAGGGGGGTGCCGGGAGGCGGCAGGGGGAGGGCTGCGGCTGCAGCAGGGTCCACCGTGTGCTGGGGCGACGCGAAGCGCTGCTCCAGCTGCGCGGGCAGGAAGGCAGAGATTCTATGAAATAGCAGGGTCCCCATTCAACTGCCCATTCATCTTAGGAAAGCTCGCTATGAGCTCACTATCCTGATACATTACCTCAACAGCAGGTGGGTGTGCAAACACGGAAAACAAACTCAATGCACACCATGCAGCACGGGGTTGTCAAACAGCGTGTCACTCAGCTGTCAAACCAACAGGCATGCGGAGCACCTGGCTGCATGCACTTGCATGTCGTCACCATGCGCTGCCAGCCACCGCCACAATGCTGCAGTCCTGTGACCCCCACCTCCACTCACCCCCTTGCCAAAATACGCAGCAGGGCGGTCGGAGGGCTTCAGGGGCGTGATCTTGCACTTGGAGTCCTCCTTTGCATTTACAAACGTGATGACCCTGTGGATGCAAGCACAGCATGGTGGCCAACAGAGCCCGTCACGTGTCCTGCTGTATTGTTGGGTGCATGCGCACGCGGCATGTGCACGGCGTGGCACCATGCAGGCCAGTTGCAAACACGCCCCACCTGCATGCTGCTGAGGCGTCAAACGAGAACGTGAGGCCTAATGATCCATCCTCCAGCTTTTCCAACTTGAGCGTCTGCTTCTTCAGGTTGACCTGGTTGCGAATTGTTGCAGTCTTTTGGTACTCCTGCGCCCTCGGTGGCTGCCCATACTGCTGCGCCCCAGCGGGGGGCTGCGGGTAGTGCGCGTGCTGCGCCACGTAGCACAAAGAAAGTAGGCAGGTCAGTGAAGATGCCCACATGGCCCTGCAAACCACACACGCGACTGCTGCCAATGCACTTACGGGTTGCGAATGGCTGTAGGGGCCAGGCGCTGGCTGGTAAGGGCCTTGGTGGTATGGAACCTGCAGGGCAATTGTCAGGGTTTGTCAAGCGGGGTGCCCTCGGGAGTGCCTCGGGTACCAGGCTGTCGTGTTTAATGCATATGCACGCGCCTGGGGCCCAGGGACGTAAACGTGCGCAGGAGGGTATTGGGGTGGGGGCGGAGGGGGCGGGGGACGCTGAGCCCGTGAACTACTTGTACCCATTCAAGTGAAATTTGATCAGCGCTGAATTCAGTTGCAGCACTGCCAGTGGAACTACGTGTCAGTCAGAAAAACCCCAAGGTCGAGTACGCACGCCACCGACTCCCTAAGAGTTTGCAAGAACGCTTGCTGAATAGATCCACTGCTGGGCAAGAATACCACACTTTCAAGGCGCGTCACACAAGTCGTGTGTCCAGCCATTCCTCCGTTGCCTCGTGCTTTGCTTTCAGCGAAAGCGTTATGCACGCTGCTGGCACTGAACAGGTTGGATATTGATAAACCCTAGTTATGATGCAGCATACCTCCAGCCAACACCATTGTTCTTGATAGTCAGGGCAGGGTGAAAGCAAGCATGGCAAAACAGAGCCTGGAGTTCCAGCGGGCATCCACGTTCCTGAACGCTGTGATTGCAGAGGACGGGAGTGTGGACAACTTTGACAGCCATGCGCTGAAGGTTTGGCTGGCAGTCCTGGCTCATATGCCTCCTGTGACTTATGCAGACAAAAGGCACACGATGCCCGCATGGCGTCGGGTTCATCAAGGTGCATGAACACAAGTCAGTGGACTGCTACGAACAACTGTTCAAGTACAATGGGATTGTACTGCTTGGCATACCCAGCTGCAGGTTAGCTTCAAGTAGCACGGCATCACGTTGAAACACCGGCCGTCGCTGCGTGCATGCAGGGGCTGAAACTGGTGGAGGCATCTCGTGGTCGATGCGTGTGTTCATTAAAGGCGGTGCCGCAGTGCCTGAACCGCTACGGCACATTGCACGGCGGGTGCATGTCAGTGTTGGCTCGTGTGCAATGCACGCCTCTGGGGTTCTTGGGTGCTGACTAATCTCTTGGTTGCTGCACCATCCCGTCATGATGGTACAATTTAGGAGCCACTCGTTTGTTGTGATGCAGAGCCACGCTGGTTGACACCGTGTCGACCATTGCATTGGTGACAGAGAGCGACCAGTCAGGCGTGTCAGGTGCGTGGTTGGTTGCTTTCGCTTGCCGCTCTTGGCGTCTGGGGGCTTGGCTTGAAGATGGCAGCATCATCTACACGCGCAACGCTGAGGAAATGAAGGATGGCTAGCCGCAGGCCTCAAGCAGCAGCCTAGGTCTAGCGTACCACTGTAGCCGGTCAGGCACAGGCTTTGGCATGCACACACACCTTTGAACAATCGGGAACAATGCTGTTACTTTTAACACCTGGCTGCATCGTCTGGTTCTCCTCCCTCACATGTTGCAGTGAATCTTGCGGTGACGTATCTCAAAGCCGTACCTGGAGGTTCAGATGTGACTGTGGACGCGCAAGTGGTTAGTTGAAATTCCAAGCATAGCTTTGCCTGATCATTCAACTGTATACACGGCGTCACTGCACTTGCTGGTGTGTTTGCATCAGCTGGCAAGCCTGGCATCCTTCAGCGTGACATGCTGACGATGCTGCTTGTACTGATGTTGCAATGCAGGTGCGCACAGGAAAAAGCCTGGCCACCATTCAGGTGCGGTGTGTGCGCCTGTGCCTCTGTGCTTGATGCTTGGTGCCCCAGTCTCATTGAACGTGCACCTTCAAACTCCTGCCGCTGGCAAAACCACCAGGCGCACAGAGCACATGCCGATGGATCACCAGTGCGTAATCCAACTGCACCATACAGGTTGATGTTCTAGCAGGCGGCTCACTGTGTGCGCGGGGCCTCCACACCAAGTTCCTGCAAGCCCCTTACGATGGGGTGCCACTGCCCAAGACAGCAGCACCTGCAGAAAGCGGGTTGCGTCCACGCAGCAAGTTGTGAGAAGAGCAGCAGGTAGCAAGCACAACAGCACAGCATATCGTATGTAGCATGCATTTCCTTGCCAGCAGGGAAGGCCTGCCTGCCTGCTGGCGTGCTGGGGCCGCACATGGTGGTGTGATTTTGTGCAAGTGAGAGAGGCAGTTCATGATCTTGCATGCGAGCTTTGCGTGCTGGGAGGGTTCGTGTTTCTTTGTTCAAGCGTGGTGCCTGCCTGAGTTTCGGGGTCCAGTTGCTTGCCAGCGTCCTGAACACCCACTCAGAAGCCAGTTCAGACAGCCCATATCAGCCATGAACAAGCCAGATGATGAGTAAGTGCGGGCCGCTGGTTGTCGCTGGCAAAGGGCTCCAACTTCTGAGCACCTGTCTCACCAGCTGGGGATTGACTCGGCGCCACCTGCTTTCTGCACCCTGCAGCTACGACTATCTGTTCAAGGTAGTGTTGATAGGTGACTCAGGCGTAGGCAAGTCAAACCTGCTCAGCCGGTTTACGAGGAACGAGTTCTGCCTGGAGAGCAAGTCAACGATTGGAGTGGAATTCGCCACCCGCAGCATCCAGGTGGGTGCTGCACTCTACGCTCTGCCGCAAGTTGTGGTGATTTGGTGCCAAACCCTTGCCACAAATGGTGTACCCAGGTGGATGGCAAGACAATCAAGGCACAGATCTGGGACACGGTGGGTACTGCTGGTGCTGCAGATCTTGCACCTGCTGCATGCTGGCGGTCCCATGCACTTCACTCGCTCCATGCGCACATGCTTTGCATGGAGGTGAAGCAGAGAGGAGGACCCATGTCGCACGTGGTGGGGTCGCATGCAGGCTGGGCAAGAGCGGTACCGCGCCATTACCAGCGCCTACTATCGTGGTGCTGTCGGCGCTTTGCTTGTCTACGACATCACTAAGAACGGTGGGTGCAATACTAGCAATACGATGGTGCCTGGTGCTCCAACTGCTTCAACCAAGCTCGAAACAACCAAGCTCTAGCTGATGCGCATCGGGCTCACGTACACATCCGCGCAGTGACGTTTGAGAATGTGGAGCGGTGGTTGAAGGAGCTGCGGGACCATGCCGACTCGAACATCGTCATCATGCTGGTGGGCAACAAGAGCGACCTGAGGCACTTGCGAAGCGTGCCCACCGAGGAGGCGCAGGCTTTCTGCGAGAAGGAGGGGCTCTCGTTCATTGAAACATCAGCATTGGAATCCACGAACGTGGAGAAGGCATTCCAGCAGATCCTGACAGAGATCTACCACATTGTCAGCAAGAAGGTACTCGACACTGAGGACAACCGGCCCAAGGTGCGTGGAATCGGGTGGGGCAGGGTGGGATGAGGATGAGGCAGCGGTTTTGTTGGCGGCAGTGTGACAGCTGGAAACAGGTGCTCAGCAAACCAGCTTGCTACGCTTACAGGGTTCTGCTCCAACAGGGCTGACAGGCGTAGGGTCTGCAGCTGGTTTGGTCGTTCCTCATCAAATGCCTTGTGCAACTGCATCACTGTGCTGCAGGTCGGGGAAGGCCGAGATGTCATTGTTATTGACAACCAGCAGGATGAGGGGACTGGCAAGAAGAGCGGCTGCTGCTAAGGCTGGGGGGGGAGGGGCCAAGTTGGCCCTTGTATTATACCCTCTTGGGGGGCTCAACGCTGGGGAGCTGTCAGGGCACCAAAAGTTCATATGCTCTCATGGTGATTTTATGTTGCCACGGTGCACGCCAGCTCTTTGATGCGTTTTAGAATGCGCACACCGACCCAGTGTGCCTGCCTTAAGGCCTGCTCTGGATTTGGCCAGCCCCGGCTACTGTAAACCCATTTCATCCGCCACCTGCTGTTACACTTGAGGTATGTACCCAGTGCAGCCTCCGAAGCATGTCAAGGAAAGAATTTGATTGCAGCACCGACCGCAATGAATCACGTTGCTGGCATGCAGAATGCCCCAAGCTGCACAAGTACTATTAAATCCACATCGGGATACTTTCTGTCCCCGCGCCACCCCATCACAGTCACTCAGCTGCTGAGCCAGTCACCAGCCCGGCCACCTGATGCCCTCACTTGTTCATGCTGCTAGCATTGTTTCCCACAAGACGCTACCAGCCACAGCCGTACACTTGCGTTGCCCGGCTTACGCTGCGAGCGACGCGCGCGTGTAGATGAACACGGAACCGCCATCGCCACGTGTGATGCGCGTGTCCTCGTCCATGTATGTGTTGAGCTGCCATGTCTGCGCCTGCTCGCTCTTGATTGGGAACGCGAGCTCAGGGCCCTGGCGCACGAGGTTGTTCACCTGCTCAAACAGCCCACGCACGCCCTGCTGCACCGGGGATAGCGCTGCGTTGAGCTGTGTGAGGTCAACGGCCTGGCCCAGCACTGACACGCTGCTGGGCAGCTCCAGGTCTGACAGGAGCTCGGGCGTCGCGAGCTTGCCGCGCTCGAGCTTGAGCTGAAGCCGCTTGGGAGACCGCACCTCGAAGGACGCGGTCGTGGAGAACGCGGTGCGCGAGAAGGGCACGGTGAGCGCGACCTGCGGCGGGACGCAGAGGGGTGGGGGTTCGGGGCAGTCGGAGACCCGGCCGACTGGTTTGATAATGGCAGCTGCAGACCTGCGGCGGTGCCGCATGTGGCATACTTGTGCATGTTGAAGTGTGCAATGTTGCAGGTGGCTCAGCGCCCAGCATCAACACTGGCTGTGGCAGCATTGGTAGGAACCACACACTGCATGTCTACTTTACTCCCCACATGTTCAACAGTCTGCATGTTCTACACCGTTATCACACCAATTACAACCCTCTCCCCACCTTGTTCTCCACTGTCATGGTGGACGTCTCGATGCGTTGTGTGATGTCGCCAACTGTGATGAAGAGCGGCAGCTTGCTCAGCGCCAGCACCGCCACCAGCTGCGAGTTGCTGGTGTACACCAGCTTCCAGTCGCCATCCAGCTGCTCAATGGCCTGCATGCACCGCCGCCACCGACACACTGGGAGCGCTCAAGTGCCGTACACGCATAGATTGCATACCGTACTTTCCTGCTCTAATGCTGCAAAGCATGTCAGATCTCTGCATCACGGCACTGTGAGTTGCTGACACCCCCCTTCTGCACTGCACCATGATACCAGCAGCAACCGCTTGCTGTGCCGTATGCCCAGTGCAGTTGCGCTGTACTCACATCTGTGGGTGAAGGGTTTGGGTTCTTGGCCTCCAGCTGGCTGATGAGCTCGTTGATCTCAGCGCGCACCTCGCTCCGTGCAGTTAGGCCGCGCTCAGTGCCATACAGCGAATCCAGGAGTGCGGCCTGCATGTGCAGACATGGTGACAGCATGCATGTACGTGATGCACCGCCGTGCGGGGCAAGCCTGCAAACAACAACACTGTGAGCAGGAGCCAGGAGCCTGCTGGAGCACAGCTCAAGTTCTCAGGATTGCCTGCCCCCTCCTGGCCATGGCTGTGGTGGCTGTGCTCCCCGCTTTCTGGGTTAGTAGACTCCGCCCTCTAGGCGCTGTGCTGAATGTTCCTATGCACAGGTGTACGTCAACTGGCACGGCGTTGCTGGGCATGGTCGCATGGTGTGCGTGATGATAGTGCATGGAGCAGTACAGACACCTGCTCGTGGCCTGGAGTTGCTTCAAATGATGGATGGGCTACACAGAGCTGCAGCTGCATTCCCTCTTTACTGACCTTGATGTCCTGAACAGTGAGCTCAAAGGATGGCTCAGGAACAGGCGCAAGGGTCGTTGAGCCAGTGCTCATGAGCTCCACATCCTGTAGAATTTTAAACTATCAGTTGAATTGCATAGCGGATTTCGAGAAGGTTTGCAATGGCTCATGGAGCGCCACGGTACCTCGTCAGCGGTGCGCATTCGTAGCACGCGAGCGACAGGGCGCGCGACACGTGGAGCCAGTGCCTGCATTGCATGCAGGTTGTCGAAGTCAGTTGCACCACAGAAACAACGAGTACATACACCGAACTCTCCCGCAACCTGCCTGCGCATTGGCTACGCCAGGGCGGCAGCCGGCAGTCCTGCAGCAGGATTGGTTGGGAAGCGTCAGTCCTGGCAAACGTTGGCTCAATGTAACCCTGCTTTCGTCAATTCTGTACCTAGGGACACCCGCAACGCGGCTCTGAATGTTGATGGAGGTCTGCATTTTGCTTGTGCCTGACAAACTGGTCGTATAACAGATAGGCAGAGTAAGTCCCGGGTCAGTTGGTCAACCTGTCCTTCAGTGGGAGGCTGTACACTCCAGCCTTGGAGCAGCACTGCGGCATCACACGCATTGTGACGAAGGGATTGTACCAGCATTCATGGGAATGAGCAGCGATCCAAACATTCGTAAAGATCTGTAGATGGACCGAAAAGACGCTTCTTTGCCTTGACTAAAGCTTACTAGACTACACTTACTGGGGCTGAACAGACTGCAGCCATGAGCAACAAAGGTGAAGCAAAAGAACGGACGGGACAACCATCCGCGATTGCTGAATTATAATATTCAAGATGCTAACATAAATTTTGTTCCATGTAGGCCCGCTTGATCAGTTCTACAAGGACTGCCTGAAAATGGGCAACATCAAGGTGGTTGGCTGGGTTGGTGCAGTCAATACCGTTTGATGCAGCAGGGGGCACAGCATGCAAGGCCAGCTCGTCGACACACGGTCATGCAAGCATCAATGCATGGCCTTCATCTTGCAAGCACGTCTGCCGCCGGCGCACGTGGTCTCACCCCACCTGCATGCTGCTGGACACGCTTGCGCCCCTGCAGTGCTTCACGCACTTCCACCTGTACCTCAAGGGCCGTGAGGAGCTGGTGGTCACGGTGTTCACAGGCGCACAGGCATCGCCGCGCGCGCCACAGCCCTTGTTCAAGGCGATCGACGCGGGGTACGTCCCTGGGGCACCTGGCAAGTCCTGCCTGCTGGGGCTGGCTCCTGGGTATGGAATTGGTCCTGAGTTGGGCACTGGCCTTGGCCAGCATCTGTAGCAGGGCAGATTCTGACGAGATTTAGACTCAGGTCTGGTGATCCAGCATTACATGGCATGCAGCACATGGGGAGCCGGGGCGTGGCATGCAGACCACACGGTGCGGCATCCATCGCATGCACGTGTCAAGGCTGTCCGCACTCTCAATGCATAATGTGCCTGTACTGTGCAACTGTGTGTGTGCGTGGCCGTAGAGCGGGCAACAACCAGTTTCCACCAGCCAGCCCAGCCACGCATGAGCTGGACGTGAACAACCCAGAGGTCACGGTTTTCCTCATTGGAGCGTATGCGAAGTACAACTGGCCATACGTATGGGTGCGCAACGGGGCTCGGCATGGCAGAGGGGAAGGGGCGGTGCTGGGTAGGGGTCGCTGCTGGAGCTGCTGGGCTGCTGTCAGAGCGTGTGACCACGCATGGAACATGAGGGCCATTGCCGCGGAAATGGCGGCAGTGGCGGTGGCAGCGGTGGTGGCAGCGGGCAGCAGCAGTGGCAGGAGCAGCTGCAGCAGTGGGAGCGGCTGCGAGCGCGATGTTTTGCAACTAGCACACATCTTTATGTCTGCATGTGCCATGTTTCGATGTTGTCCGGTGTCGCCCTGTTTGCCGCGCACCCTGCCTGCCTGGAGCTGCCTGGTGTCCAAGACTCAGCCCCTGCGCTGCTCTGGTGCTGTGTTCTGATCAGGACAGGATGCAGCCCCAAACCCAAACAACTTTTCCAAAACATCCCAAGCCCCAAATGCCATGAACAGAAACCAAACACTGCCCTGTCGCCGTGCTGGTGCTGTGCTGTGCTGTGGTGCGCGTGTGCAGCTGCGGTCGCTCACGCGCAGTGCGGCTGTGGAGGACATTGACTCCCCACTGGACCTACCATCCACCAAGAACTGGAAGACGCATGGTGGGGGGGCCAGCGGGGTTCCTGACCGGTGGGAGATTTGGCTTCTGGGAGATCAGCTGGGGGAGGAGGGAAGGCGGGGAGGGGGTGGGAGGAGGGGCGCAGGGGGAGGGTGCGTGGGAGGGGAGCAGCGGGGTTGGGGTTGGGGTTGGGGAGAGGAAGGCGGTTCAGCATGCCCGCCGGTACCAGACGTTGATTAACAGCAGCTCGTGTCCCTTCCGCTGCTCTTGCGCCTGCCCACACATGTCACAGGTGGGCTGTACTGCTGTTGCTGACACAACCATTTAGGCACAAGTTAAACGCATGAACAAGGCCCCAGCAAAGGGACCCCCTCACTCGCTCTTCATCCCCCACCCCCCGCCCCACCTGGATGCCCTGCTGGTGCACTGCTGTACTGCCATTGTACTGCTGCTGCACCGACGTACGGTACTGCCGGTGTACCGCCTGCTGTACCGCCTGCAGGCCTGCGTGTGTATGACATAGTGGAGGAGCTGGTGGCGCTCAACATCAGCCCGCAGCCGCCCAACCCATTTGCGGTTGACTTTGGCGCGCTGATGGAGATGCCGCCGCTTGAGCGCGCACTGCAGGTGGGGTGCTCTTCTTGGGGCGGTGGCGTGGCTGCAAGGCTGCTTGTCTGCTTAACTGCGCGGTGCGGCGCATGCGCAGACCATGCTCCATGTACCTCGCACATGTGCTATGAGCTCCACGCCTGTGAACTCCACGGCTCCGCTCTGCACCAGCCCTTGCCCACCAGCTTCCCCTGTTCATATGAACTGACAATCAGGCCCCAGCATGCAGACAACTCTGCGACACGCTGTGTCATCATCGTACCCTGTTGGGTGTTGCTTGTGTGCAGGCGGGCGCGCTGGCGGGGTTCCTGAAGGAGCTGCTGCTCAGTGATACGCCTTACGTGGAGGGCGTGCAAGCCGACTTTGCACAGTGCATGGAGATACACTTCCAGGTGGGGGCCGCTGCTGAGGAAAGAGGACATGTGCAGCCGAGGAAGGGAGAAAAACAGCATGCTTTCTACAGCATCAGCAGCTCGAGTGTTTGCTGCCATGAGCTGCCAACGACCCGCGTGACGGTCTACATGGGCCTGCATGGGGCTCCATGCAAAGATGCAATGGGGCATGAGGCATGAGGCCGCCAGCATGTGCATTCCGCCAGCTGGTGCAGCTCGTATCCTGTGGCTGTGCCTTTGCTAGGCGTGCCGACATCCCAACGGGCGACCATTGGTTGGGATGGCAGCGTATCACCACATGAGCTGCACGCTGCAGTGTCATTGGGGATGTCACCAGGGACGAGCAGCTTGCCCGTGCGCATGCACGAGGGTTGTTCACATGTGGTTATGGTTATGGTTATACAGGCTGAGGCGCAACGCACACTAGAACAGCGAACGCGGCTAAGGAAAACCGGCCTAGCCTGCTGTGGTGTGACGGCAACACGACGTACATGTGCAGTTGTGACCGTATGCCTCATGTCCATGCCATAGCTCTTGCCTTTCCGTGCCAGTGGCTACTGTGGGGTCCTATGTGGCCTGAGCCGCGAGGCCAAGGCTGACATATCACCAGGGACTTGCCACAGTCAGCGCAGGGGTATGCCATCAGCAGGGATGCGACCTGTTGCTGTGATTGTGAGTTGGGGGGATATATATGTATTTTTTTTCTATATACATAAGGGGGATATGACCAGAGGATGTTTGCCCACCGCCGCCACCGCTGCTGCTGCCACTTGCCTTGCCACTGACCCGCAGGCCATGCCAGGTGTCATGCCACAGGCACCAGGGCAGTCCGTCACGCCGTCCGCGACACTGCAGGCGCACGCAGCGGGCAAGTGACACAAGCCATGGCGGTGCTGTATGCACGGGCCGTGCGGGACACAACAACAACAACAACAACAACAACCACCACCTAGCCGTGTACCAGCTGTGCATTAGCTGCGCGTCTGTACACACGAGCTTGGGCCTTGCAACGTGTGGCGGCCAGAGCGCACGGAGCGGTGTGTTGAGTGTGAACGAGCGAGGGGGCCGGGCGCTGAAGGCTAATGTAACAACAACAACAACAATCCTCAGGGGGCAGCCTTCACCAGGGCTGGCCCCATCACTAGATAGGTCACTAGGCAGCGAGCACCAGCGATGATCGGCTGCAAGGGAGGTGCAACTGCTGAGGAGAAATGCTATGCCAGAGAACTGGGTGTGCACGGCCCATGTTCCACGTTACAAATGCAATGACACGGCACACGTGGCTCACAGCCCTGTGACTCAGACATACTTAGTGTGCAGAGATGTATGTGTTGATGATGAGGACGTCAGAGGTGTGTAGTAGGTTGCAGACAAGCACACAGCACACAAAACACAGGTGGCCACCCGCTGTATCAATCGGCAATGGCAGCAGAGCAGCACCGGTCACACATATTATCACAGGTCACGGTGTCACACAGAGTCTGGTGGGTCACTCTTTCAACCAACATGACACAGGATGTGTGCCAGCTCCAGGTAGGTGCCCACTCACAAGCAATGCACTATTGCATGTACCCCTCAACACTGTGTGGGTACCCGACCGGCAATGCACAGCAAGACACTTCAAACAAACAGCAACCCTTTGCAGAAAGGCCTGCGCCTCCACGCCTAACCTCTCAACCCTACCACCAGGCCCTACCCCAAACGCAGCGTGTAGGTTGGAAAAAAAGCCATGTGCTACCAGTTCAATGGAACATCGTTCGTCTGCATGCATGGGGATCCATATGCTCACCAATTGATTGAAAGGCACACGTGCATGTGCAGCATGACACAGAACCAGGTCTGTCCAGCATGACCCCAACACAGTGTGCGATGGGCTAGCACCGGCCACCAGGCAAGCAGAGACCAGCTCAACAAAGAATGGAGATTATATGGCGCTGCACAGCGCCGCGCGCAAGCGTGCAGGCCCGCCGCGCGCATGTTGCGCGCAGCAATGAATGGGGTCATCTTCACGGCTTCAGCGCACAGTCACTCAATGAGTCAGGCACGAGTCAAGCAAAAGCGTCGCTGGCTACTTCCTCAAGTGGCAGGCTGAGTGCGGCAGGCACTCCAGCTTGTACACGACACAACAAGTAGGAAGACACACACCCTGGCCCAAAAACGCACACACCAACTCCTCTGCCCCCACCGCCTCCACCCCCCCCACCACCCCAAGCCCAGCCAACTTGTGACCCAGTTAAAAATCCATATCCCGGACCTTGTCCAGCAGCCGAACTGTGCCGGTGAGCACGCAAGGCCGTTGCATAGCCAATCCCTGGCGTGTTGAAATGCACGCACGCACCCGCCCTCAAAACCTCATCCCATGCTTCCAATGTACAGCGGCACAGCGCATAGGGCGGCTGCTCAAGAGGGGGGACGAGCAGGCTGTGCTGCAGCCTTGTCAAAAGGCACTACGCAGCCCCAAGTGCAGGTGGCAGACCTGGCAGTCAGTCAGGGCAGCACGCAGCACAACAGAGCGACGGGGCCACGAGCAGCTGCATGCCCTGTAGCCCATGTGCATCCATGTCGCGCCCTGGCGCACTCAGTCGCACTGGTGGCGTTGCTCAGTCACGGGGTGGCGGCAGCGGCGGCTTGCCCACAGGCAGCCCCACCCCGCCCGCACTCAACCGGCTGATGCGGGGCTCAGCGGCCGTCCCGCCGCCCGCCGCCCCGCCGCTGCCATTCCCACCGTCACGACCGTGCCCACCACCCCAGCCGCCCTCCTCACCCTCCTCCTCCACGATCACCCCGCTCGCGCTCAGCCGAGTCGACTCGCCGAGCTTGAGCGAGCCCGAGCCGCCGCCGCCGCCTAGCCGCCGCGAGTTGCCGGACGGTGTGCGGAGGAGGATCCGCGATTGGATGCGTGTGAACTGGCGCCTGATCTGTGAGGATGCTAGGTTCATGGTCCTCATGCCACGGTCACGTGTCTTATGTGCCAGCAGCACCATGCGGGCTGCCGCAGGCGCGAGAAGCTTCCCAAGTTTGGGCCTCAGCTCAGCAGCTAGCTCTTGGGGGGTGAGGTCCACGTCGCCCTGGACGTCCAGCAGCCCCAGCTTGTACAGGATGCTGTCCAGAAACTCGAGCACGATGAACCATACGAAGACCGCGATGGTGGCGGCGTTGACGCCGATGAGCAGCACGCCGACGCCCACGTAGCTGTGGGGGAGAGGGAGGGGCAGGGGGGCAGGGCGGGGGGGGGGGGGGGGGGGC
>BDCZ01000769.1:0-13183 GCA_001662365.1 Chlamydomonas applanata
CATACATACATACATACATACATACATACATACATACATACATACATACATACATACATACATACATACATACATACATACATACATACATACATACATATACATACATACAGGCCATGGCAGACTAGGGCAGTATGAACGGCATAGGCATGCAGCCTGCGCGCGTGCATGGCCTCGTGGGGCAATTCCTTTCTTTCGCGCTGGACTGAAAGCAGCGCGTGCACGTCATGTGCACCGTGTGTGAAACACATACGTGTGGGGTCGGCGAGGCGCACATTTGGTTGCACGTGCATGTAATGCATTGCACCAGCTATGCCCCCGACCACGTGTATATAATGCGTTGCCCCAGCCATGCCCTGCGTGCAGATCGCCGTCAAGCTGGACATTGATGGGCTGCTGCCCCACCACCTGCCAAGCGACTACCTCCTGCTGCTGCGCAGCCTCATCCTGGAGCTATCTGCAGGGTGAGGCGTGTGAGCACACAGCTGGTCGGGGGTATCCGGGCTGGCTGCAAGATGTCGGGTTGTCCAGTTCCTGCCTCGCCCGATCCCTTGACGGCCAAGCAGGCCATGAGGCACTCTTGCACTGCAAGCAGCCACAGACCCAGCATCTGATGTTTTGATGAATAGCTTCTAGAAACGCTCCCTATTACATGATCGCTGTGATGCGCAGGCAGGTGTTCGTGGTGTCGGGCGCTGCACGTGAGGGGTGTGTGCTGCTGTCCCTGGATGCAATCGTGATGGCCCCGGCACCGGGCACAGATGGCGGTGGTCGGGGTGGCGGCGCGCCTGAGGAGGACGAGGATGAGGGTGATGCAGAGGGCCGCAGGCGGGGCTGTGGTGACGAGCGACAGCCGCCCGGGGCCGGCCATGGGGGCACCGGGCGCCCCCCTGTGCTATCCAGTGCAACAGCTCAGGACGCAGGCAATGGCAGCGACGGAGGTGGCAGCGTTGGTGCAGGGCCATCAGGCACAGGCGGTGGGGCCACGGCAGCGCTCAGTGGCCAAGTGCGGCGTGACGACCTGGCTAGGCGGCTGGCTGCAGCCCTAATGCCCCACATGTTGCATGACCCTCGTGCGGCCAGTGGAGCTGGCGTGTCGTCCAACATGGCCGTGTCAGTCCAGGTGTGTCCACGGGTGCTGCAGTGACCTCCCTGCGTTGTCCTGACTAGCAGCTGCAGCACTCCATGCTGAGCCCCGCCGCTTCAAGTCTCAGGCCACTGACCAGGCCTGGCTATGCATGGGCTGCCCCATGGCTCTGTGCACAGGTGGGGGAGCAGGTGGCTGTGTCTGGTGCTGAGGGCGGCAGTGGCCCTGTGCAGCTCCTGCAGCTGCCACCGGCTGGGGCACTGCCCAGGATAGTGGGTGGTGACCGGCTGCTCGAGGTGAGGCATAGCCAACCAAATCTTGCAAAGCATCTCATTCACGCAATGGTGGGCTGTTCGGTTGATCGCAGTGGACAGTCGGTCGACAACAGTATGACTGTCTGGGCCGCCGGGGCCTTGTGCGGTTGTGCTGTGCTTGCAGCATGGGTGCCATGCCTGCAGCTCCCATTGCGCTGCCCTGACTTGGATGGGGCCTGAAGGTATTCAGCTGTGTGATGGTATGCCTGCGCGCTGCAGGTCGACTGGAAGGCTGCGCCTGCTGTGGCACGTATTCAGCTGCGCTGCACACATGCGCCCGGCCAGGCCCTCACCGCCTACAGTGGCAGCTACGCAGGTGCACATGAGGCCGGCCCCAGCCTGGATACCTGGTGTGTCAGCGCTCAGAGCTCAGAGCACACCGAGGGCTGCTCCCCAGCAGCTGTGCCTGATGGCGTGCTGGCAGTGCGCTGTGGCGGCGCCTACCTGCCGGCACACCTCGCGCGGTGTACATCCGAGTCAGCAGAGACAAGCAGCCGCAGCACTACTGTGGTACTGGAAGTGACCTTGCCAGAGTCACTGCGGCTGACGGGCCCAGCCGCAGCACTGGTGGTGGAGCTGTGGGTGGGCGGTGGGCGGCTGAGCAGCTGGCCGCTGCAGCTGCTGCTGGCACGCCACCCAGCTGCTGGTGGTGAGGGTGATGATGGCAGCAGGGCGCAGGCGGGGCATGTGGCGTGGCTGGCGGCTGTGTGGCGGGAGCTGCATGATGCTGGTGAGAAGCTGCGGTGCAGCCAGGCGTCATTTGACATGCTGCACAGGGACTTGACCACACTGGGCACGCTGCTGGGGGAGGCTGGGCAGGAGGCTGAGCCTATGCCTGCTTCAGGAACGACGAGCAATAATGAAGGCAGCGCCGCTGTGCTGCGCGCGCTGCGCCGCGCCGCTGCGCGCACGCTGGTGCAGGCGCTGCTGCGCTTTGCTGCCGCACACACCCTGCGTACACTGGCCACTGGCCTGCTGGGCCTGAGTGGCACACCTGCAGGGGCAGCCCTACTGGGGCCCGGCTGGAGCTGCCCAGGGGGTGACGCTGCCCGTGCGCGCCTGGCACTGGCCAGTGCAGGGGGCCCGCGCATGGCTGATTCTACCCCTGGGACCTCTCAGCAGCAGCAGGGCACAACCACGCCAGCCCGGACCTCGCTGGGAGGGGAGGTGCAGGAGGCGGCAGAGGCGAGCAGCAGCGGCAGCGGTGGCAGCAGCAGCAAGGCAAACATCCATAGCCAAAGCAGAGCCACCCAGCCCAGCCCGCCCAGCAAAGCGCTGAGTGCAGCTGCAGCCCGCGTGGCAGCGCAGCGAGGGTGGGTGCTGCGCGCAATGCTGCACGGCTTCCAGCCGCCAGGCATGGAAGTGGCATACGCGGCCCACCTCGCCACGCGTGTGCCCCTGTACATTCTTGTCCACCTCTTGTTGTCAGCGGTGGGCACAGCAGCCAGTGCATTACCCACCTGGAGCCTCACCAGCCCGAGCCAGGACTGGGCCTTCATAGCTGCTGCTGCAGCCCTGTACCTGCCCTTAGCGGCAGCCATCGGGTACTTATGGCTGAAGGGGTACCGCAGGGGAAGGCAAGACTTCATGGAAGTGGCGTATGTGTTGTGGTTCTTGCCTCACACCCTGCTGGGCCTGCTGCATATATCGGGTGCTGTGCCATTCCAGCCGCCAGTCGTGGCAGCCCTCCATGGCATCGCAGTTGATCTGGCGACCCACCCCATGCGCATGCTGCTGATCATGTGCCTGATGGCACCCATGCTGCCATCGCGCCTTACCAGCTTGGCCGCACATTGCGCCAACTGTGGATTGCACATGTGTGTTTGGCTTGTGGCGGGTGGTTGGCCGTTTGCTGACTCACTGCGTGGTGCAGCGCGTCTGGCCCCTATGCTGGGTGCCCCCTTTGCCATGGCAGATGGCGTGCGGCGCTACCTCTTCGTGCACCGCCTGTGCCGGCAAGGGCAGCAGCTGCAGGCAGCATGAATAGAAGCAGCACGTCGCCTGATACAGGTGCAGGAAATCATGTTTGAAACGTTTCGTGCCACAGTCCAGACAGAGACTGTCCGGACGCGCTGGACAACCATTCTTGGTGCTGCTCAAGAGGCCTCAAAGGCGGCAGGACACCCCATATACCCCGTATGTTGTATGCCAAGCAGTTTGATAGAAATGGTGGTCACAAGCTAATGACGAGTGTGGTATTTCCTGCCTTTGCTCAAGCTTGCAGTCGTTGAAACGTTTGGCATGTGCACCAATCCAATGAGCACCAGGCGCTTGAGTAGCTAGTTCCCTTGGCTGGCGATGGTGCTAGCTGCAAGCTTGCCCGATAGCCACGGCAAGTAGTGGATGATGAAGGCATGGATGCTCAGTTTCAACAAGTGCCAAAGGGTAGCACCGCGTGATAGAGGGTCACCCACGGTTCCATGTGCTCTTGCCTGGCTGGGCACACATGCAATCAACCTGCCTAAAAAGAAGGACAGCCATGCAAGGGCCCAGGTTGATGCAAAGGACGGTGAAATGTGAGGAAGCGTGGTTGATGTGGATGTGGGTTGCCACATATGCATGGTATTGCACGAGCAAGCAGTACCAGGCGCCCAGATCGGCCCGTGGCTTCTTGTGGTTGGGCATGCTTTTGAGAATGATGCTGTGTAACATACTGCCAAGTGCTTTTCCTGATGTACCCTGTTCTGCATTGGCATTGTTGTGGATTGTACATTCAATTCCATTGCATGTGTGTGCAGCCCAACAGAAGGTAGTGTATCTGGACTGCGAGTCTGCAACACCATGCTCAAAGTTAGGGCAGCTTTGCTTGTGCCCTATTAACCCGCAGTCTTCATAGCCTTTGAGTGCATGCTGAGGCCCGAGCACCCACCAGCACGTAGATACAAGGGACCAGCTGGATACAAGGGCCAACGGTCTGGCACGAATGAGGTGCTTGCATGAGTGGGGTGCTTGTATGATGGCATGCGTGGGGTGCTTGCATGATACATCCCACGGGGTTAGACAGCACGTTGTGCACGGCCAATCAGCACTGCGGCTTCATGTGCATGCTGTGCAGCGTTGGCGACTCGTCACACGCGATCACAAGTGTTGCACCTTGTTGAAGCTGTGTTCACAGGCAGCAGGTAGAGCATCAGGGGCGTTCAAGTTTGCAAACCAAATGGCGAATGTGCGCCTAGATGCCGTGCGAACATGCATCCCCATCCTTTTAAGCTTGCAAGCAGGCGAATCCTTGAGCATCGGCACAAATGAGCAGCAGGCGCTAGGGCAGTTAATAACATGGCTAACGGAGCTATCTGCAAGTCAGCCAGTAGCTACAGCAGTGGTGACGGAAGAGGGCATGGATGCGCAAACTCGATACATGCTTGAGGGTTTCATGGAGCACTTCAGCCAACCAATTCGTGAATCCAGGCGAGGGACTGTGCTGGTACGTGAAACATCGACGGTTTGTCATCGGACAGGCATGCATGGGGGAGGTTGGATGTACTTTTTGTGAGCGAGCTCATCGTTGCCGGGGCTGCTATCTGCCTGGCAGTTGCCCTTGACGTGACGATCATGGAAGCACAGTTGTCATGATCAGCAAGCACTCATGGCTGCAGGCCATCATGTCTGCTGCCTGATCATCCATTTATGTGTTGGCGCTACGCTGCATGCTGCTGGCATGGCATGTACCAAGCTGCATGCGTGCCGCTGTCCCATGCACTGCGCAGAGGGCGCCACTGAGCAGTGCATGGCTGGACACCATGCTGCGGCTGCGTGTGAAGCGGATTGCAGAAAAGTGAGGCACGGCATGGGGAGAGGGGGCAGAGGGAGCAGGGGCAGGAGAGGCATTCTGCGGAGGGGGAGAGCGACCAGTCGCGTGTGTGTGCGTGTGTGGCGCGCTGCACATGTGTGCACATGTGTGCACATGTCCTGCACAGCATGCAGCGCTGCATTACCTGCCCTGCCGATTACGTGCTGTACTGCTGTACGGGCACATGGCCAAGTGCTCATCAATTCTGGGCACGCATGGACGTGCCACAACATTCTGTGGGAGACGACGCACGCTCAGGGAGAGAACACAGAATGCTCAAGAGTGACTGGTGCTGGTGGGACCCCTGTGGCTGCTTGTGGCGGCCACGTGCAGGTGGCGCGAGCGCACACTCAATGGGAAGCGCACACGCGGGGTGCAGGAGGCGCTGGGAGTTGAGCTGGCAAAGGTGCTGGACTGGAGCAGCTACGATGGTGCGCGCCCATCGGCTTTGGTCAGCGCGCAAAGGCCTCAGGACTTCATAGTATCAAGGACTTCATAGGGCATAGGGCATGCGATGGCAAAGGTCCTGGGTGGAGAGGGTGGCAGCTGAGGCTTCTCGATCAGGGTTCAAGTTTCAGGCTTCAGTGTTAGGGGGTTCAGGCTACAGGGTTTGTGTGGAATCAAGGATCAAGCAACGGTCCAGGGCTCACTTGGGGTGTGGGATTGATGGCCGTGGGGATGGTGGGGGCTGCCATCTGTGGTTGTGCTGGGTACTTGATGATAACAGGGCATGGCCTGGGTGGGCCCGTGTCAGGTCATTGGTGGTTTCTGGTTTGCCGCCCAGCACCCACCGCCGGTCTGAATTGCTGCGCCATGCGAGGCATGGCGGCATGCTCTCACCCCATGGCTGTGGCCTTGCCACAACGCCCACACCGCTATGTACGCTGCGACAGGCCCTGCCCGCCTGCAGCTGTGCCAAGTACGCAATGCCAGCGTGCCGCAGTGCCTTGAGCCACACAAATGCTGACTCAACTTCCTGGTCAACTTCACAGTACCTCATGTGCTGTACCCTGTGTACTGCAGCCGTGCGTGTGGCAGAGCTGAGTGGAGGCTGGCCTCTGGAGGTCACAGCAACTGCAGTGCTGGGCAAGCTGGGTGTGGTAGAGCGACTGCGGCTTCCCAGGTAAGGATGCTTAGAGGAGGATAGGAGAGGTTAAGAGGACCGGTGAATGCTTAGGTGAAGCATGCGAGTATGATGCTTGCACCCATAGCAGGTACTGAAAGGAAGCTGAGAAGAGGATACCTGCTACGTATGTGGGGTTCAAGGTGTGAAGGTGTACGATGTGTGGCACAGAGGCTACGGGCATAGCTGCTCGGTGGCAGCAGCACCGAGCTGCATGCTGCATACATACGAATGTGAATTGCTGTACTGCTGCAATGTGGGTGTACTGCTGTGCTGCAGGCAAAAGCTGGCGGCATTCCTGGCGGCGATTGAGGGGCGGTACAAAGCGGACAACCCGTACCACAACAACACGCATGCAGCTGACGTGGTGCAGGTACAGCCTGGCCACAGCTCCTTTGGGCATCACACATACCTGTACAAGGGATGAGACTAGGGGGGATGGGAGGAGCAGATATAGATGGATCGATTTGGGATATTTTATTCAGACATCAAAGGTCAGATCAAAGGTATGGCCAAAGGTTACATGCTCTGGGATCAGCTCGTCGCATCGAGTTGGATAAGGGCATCAGGCAGGGCATCAGGGAACCAATAGCAAACTACGGCACTGCAGTTTTCAGCGTGCCAAGCATGTGAAAGGATGATGGAAGATGTGTGTTTGCAGGGCGTGGCGTGTGTCATCGCAACAGACGATCTCATTCCCAAGCTCACAGACCTGGAGGTGCGTGGGGGATGAGGTCTGAACCCTGAACCCTTCAAAACCCTTGCCTGAACCCTTCAAAACCCTTGCCTGAACCCTTTAAAACCGTACCTGGACCCTAGACACCCGAAGCAGTAACGCTCAATGCCCACATGCTCTTGTGTCACCACCCAAACGCTCCAACCAAAACCAAAGTGCTATGCACAGCCACAAACTCAAGCCCCCACCATACCCCCCCCCTGAATCATCGGGTAATGATTCGAGCGCTTCCACTGCCACCTCCACCAGCTGGCCCACCTCCTGCATGCTGCCGTCCGTGCAAGTGCTCTCCCGCCGCCCATGCAACCGCGTCTCTAACCGCTGACTGGCTGTGGTCGCAGGCGCTTGCGCTGATTCTCGCGGCGGTGGTGCATGACGTTGGGCACCCGGGTGTCAACAACGCGTACCTCGTGCGCGCGCTGAAGCGCGAGGCGCTTACGTACAACGACATTGCGGGTACGCCCTGTCTGACTGAGCAACTGACGGATTGACTAGCGGGCTGGCTGGCTGGCTGGCTGGCTGGCTGGCTAGGTTCAGCGCATGCAACAGTGGCTGGCTATCGGTTCCTTGACCGAGTGGATGAATGGCAGAGGGTGGCTGCTGTGTATCAAAAAGGAAGAGGAAGGTGGCTGAGGTCCTGTTTGAGGCCTTTGCTATGATGTGCCAGAGGATGCACCTACATGTATACATGAACCTACATGTATACGTGTACCGCGTGCTAAGGCTCCTGCTTAGGCTCCTGCATGCTGCCGTGCATGCTGCACGCTCCCAGAACTCGGCAAATGTCATTATGTCATGCTAAAGCGTGCGCACGCCCGCTCGTCGATCGGTGCACCCCCACGCACAGTGAATGAGAACGGGCACCTGGCCGCGGCGTTTGACACCTTAAAGGAGGTGGGGCAGTTGCTGACAGTACTGATGGCACTGTACTGCTCCTGCTTTTGCTGCTCCTGCCGCTGCTACCGATCAATTGACAAGCACATGCACACTTGCTTCAGGGCCACCCCTCACTTGCCCTTATGACCCACACAAACAGCCATCCGCACACTCTCCTCGCACATGCGGCTTGCCAACCCCTGCTGACAGTCTGTACTGCGTGCCTTTAAGGTTCCATGTACCACCTGTACCTCCTGCAGGAGCAGTACAACTTCCTTGGCGTGCTGCCGGACGAGGACTGGCGGTTTGTGCGCCACTTGGTCATCGACCTTGTGCTCGCAACCGACATGGCGTGCCATACAAAGGTGATGCGGATGGTGCATTGTCCGACTTTCGTTTGGGTACAGGGTTCAAAGATGAGGGATGGTATGGCTGCAGCTTAGTGCTGGGCTCCTGGAGGTTTCCAGCCGTGCCACACACAGCAGCCACATACAGGCGAGCAACGCGCAAGTGGTGTGGCGGCAGACCCAACTGGATGGTTCACGGCTCGGGGATTAGAGTGTCACACCCGTGAATGATGTGGGTGATGCGCCGCTGTTGCACACCCTGGACCCCCCACCCTGAGGGGGACCGCATTACAAAGCCTGGAAGCCCTGAACCTGGACCTCTGAACCCTGAAACCTAAGCCGCTAAGGTCCACAACCTCAGAGCCATAAACCTTCGCACCAATCCTTGGTACCGTGGAAAACCGCGGGACCCCGAACCCTGTGCCCACAGGACCTGGCGTCATTCCAAGCCGCAGTCGCGCTGCTGGGCCGTGATTTGGATGCTTGGACAGGCGAGCATCGCACGCTGGCACTCAAGTTCCTGCTGCACAGGTGCGGTCAGCTGTGTGCCTTGTGGGTGCACACAGCACGTGCTGCTCGAGCTCCAAGATCAGATCCCCCATGCATGCGACGTTGTATGAACTGCAGGGCATTCTCGACCATATCCTAGAGACCTAGACAAAGCGCATAGGTACACTTGTAGCTCGGGTGTGCCGGCTGCAAGTGTGTACGGTCAGACTTACACGCCTCTTTGCAGGCATGTAGAAAGGGAGGGGGGGGGCACTCTGAGGTGGTTCAACAGGTGGCATCGCCAGTCGTTACATGTGTGGTCGAACGCAGCGCATCATTCGATGACGGGGTGGGTTTGAGAACATACTGAACTGCGCTGTGTGGTGTGGTGTTCCAGGGACATCAGTGTATTCCTCAATGTGCGTCAACCGCGCTGCACACACATCCCTGCCGTGCAGCACCGACATTTCCAACCCGGCGCGCCCCTGGGCCGTGTCCCGTGAGTGGGCGGCGCGCATCACGCGGGAAAACTTTGCGCAGGGCGACCGCGAGCGCGAGGAGGGGCTGCCCGTGTCGCCGGTGTGCGACCGTGAACGGGCCAACCCACTGAAGGTGATTGCAGTGGCGGTGGGGTTGTGACCGCTGCAGTGTGCTGCTGAGGATGCGTGTTCCTCTGATAGTGGCAGGGGAATAACTACAGGACATTTTCAACAGGGCATTCAACAGGGCATTTTCAGCAGGGCATTTTCAACAGCATGTACCAGTAATGAAGAAAACGCAAGGTTCACAAGTGTGGGTAGACATGTCTTGAGGTCGGGCCATACTGCTCTAGGCTACAGCAGCAGCACACTCCTGAGGGTGACCCCCATTCAATTCCGCTACGGCGCCACGCACCTGTCACATCATGGAACGCCGCGTGGCCCACAAACCGTCGCACGCGCGCCATGGCCACGCCCACAGGGTCAGCTGGTGTTTGCCACCCACTTCGTGCGCCCCACATTTGAGGCGCTGTCGCTGCTGGCGCCCGGGCTGGGGGCGGTTGCACTGGCCCATGTGGATGCCAACGCGGCGCGGTATGAAAAGCTGCTGGCGGCCGGTATGACCCAGATCCCTGACAGGGACCCCACTCCAAGCATTGTGGTTACGTAAGCACCTGTCCCACAGGTGAAGCGCCTTCTTTTCCGGGGCCGGCTTTGCCGCGGTGGCACTTTTGCTGTGGCAGCACTCTTCCAGCGGCAGCAGCGCAGTTGATTGCAACGCGGCATGGGCACTGGGACCCGGCGACCAGCGCAGTGGGTCCACGTGGTGAGCTGGGAGACTGCAGTAAGCAGAGACGCTCACAGCTGATCAATGCCGCTTGGGGAGGCTGGGGGCCGAGCTCTGGGCCCTTTGCAGCTGAGGGATCTGCGCTGGATTTGGCATCCAGTAAGGGTGTTGTGGGTGCTGAATCAGGACGTGGATGTGGTTTTGGAGGAGGCAGCCTGGCCTGGTTGCGGCAGGCCCACTCCCTGAAAACTTGTGTGTGTATTCAAGGGTGCTGGCAACATACTTGTTGATCCATCAGGGCATGCATGGGCCTGAGCTGCCTCTTGGCTTGGGGGTGTGGTATCTTAGAAGGGCAGGGGTAGGTGTAGGTGCCACGGGGCTCCTTAGAAGGCATGCTGTAGGTTGTGGCATGTGGATGGTGTGTGGATAGATAGACGTTAGCATGTGCGCCTGATGGGGCAGCGATCACGGGGCATAATCTGGGCTAGGCAGGGGACGCACGGGGCAAGGGATTGGGCATTGAGCAGCTCCACCAACTCTTGCACGGGGCAAGGGATTGGGCATTGAGCAGCTCCACCAACTCTTCCACAGTGGTTTCAGTGCCACACTGGGCTGTACTGTCACACAAAGTGTCCAGTGTGGCTTGGCAAGCGGCGTGGTATGGTTAGCTGTGGGGGCTCCAAGGATGCGGCAGAACATCACAGAACACAAGAACGCTTGCAACATTTCGAGAGGCACATTATTGAAGATCTGGGAGCTAGCATCCGTGAGGCATGGCGGCCAACAGCTCGCTTGCAATGGATCGCCCACGATGCTGGGTGCTGCACCTGCTGCTAGTGGCTCCTGCGCACCAAACTGTAAAGGATACCACCTGGATGTGGTTTAGGCTGCTAGTGGCCTGCGCATCACATGGGTGCTACGCCCACACCTGGTAGTACAAGTCACACCACCCGAAGCTCAGCAACTTGCATGTTTCTGCCAAGTCAAATAAAGGCGAACCGAAAATTCCTGCTGGGTCCAATAAACAAGGCTGGTGCCAACGCGTGGACATGTTCTTGCACTGAGTGTCCTAGTGCTGCCTTGTCGTTCTCACCATGATGAAATAAACTCAATCAGCATCTGCAAGTCAAGAGGCTTGGTTGTGACATGGGCTGTGGAGCATCCTCGTCCGCCAATGCGAACCCGCCAGTCATTCGCGAGGTGTGTTTTAACGTGTGGAGATCTGCTGTCTGCGGATCGCTGGCACACGCACCTTTCTTTGAACCCCACTAGCTGAACCCGCGCGCCAAGAGGGGGAGAGGTGCCCTGACAACGGGGTTTCAGGATGCAACAGCACTGTAGCATCGTTGACTCGGACCTGCTGTCACGCCTCGGATGCTAGCATGGGTCTTAGCTTGGGCACTAGCTGGCCGGGAGGCAATTAATAGCTACTAGGGACCTACTGTTTGCTTCTCGCCTGGTGCGGATCCAGTCGCTGTCCATCTTCTGTGTCGTCTGCCATGCACGAATGTACTTTTTCTTCAGTTGCACCGCCCATGCTGCATGCGCGGCACATTTGGGGCCCGCCCAGATCGCACTCGGCTGCAGCTTTCCTTTGTTAACACGTCATGCACAGCCAATGCCGTTAGCCTCCGCATTGTGCCCAAACGCCATGGTGCCATGTGTGGCCTTTGTTTGCCACTGATGCATTTCCGTGTGCACGCCAGAGCTGCGTTGACCGTGCAGACCTGTGCCGGCCGCTGCCTATGCAGACCTGCATTGACTGCCGACCGTGTTGAGAGCAGGCTGTGCTCCATTGCCGCTTGCACTACTGTTGACTGGCATCAACCAGTGACTTTTCAGACCGTTGACCATGCCAACCTCGAATGTTGACCACGCTGCATTAACCGTTGACCACGCAGCGTGAACCGTTGACCGCGCTGCTCTGACTGCTGACCGTGTCAATCGTTGACCCTGCCCCCAGGTTGTGGACCCTGGGTCGGGCGCTCCCGTGACACACCGCGGCGTCACTCTTTCATGGCTGCTTGCATGGGGCTTTGCCGCGGCCGGGGATGATGGCGCCAGCGTAGCAGAGGTGGTGGAGCGCGTGGTGAAGCCAGGCACAGAAGCACAGCGCTGCTGCTTCTGGGAGCGCGTGCCGGCAGCACACCGCGGCACGCCTGACTTCTTCGTGTCTCACGCGTGGTCGCGGCCGATGGAGGAACTGGTGAGCGCGGGCTTGGAGGGTGGAGTCCAGTGAGCTGCACCTTACGTACACCTTGAACACTTCTTGTAGCAAGAGTGCCTAGTAATACTGTGCTTAGAGAGTAGCAAAGAGGAACAAAGTTAAGGTCATCAGGCATACCATATATACTGGTGATGTTTGCAGCTGTGATGGTGCGGTGCAAAGTGGATGGGCTTGTGTTTGTTGGATGGATGTTTTGTTGACTCAACAGAAAATCCGCGCAGGCACCTGGATCTCTATGGTCTTTAGGAATTTCTAGTTGATGGGCTCCGGCAAGCAGATGAATCTGTGAAATGCTGTATTGTTATCATTTGCAGCGAGTCGTGTAGTGCAGCCGCCTGATCGCATGCCGACGCACGCCCTGTACAGCTTTGCACGATATCACATGCTTGCCCCCGTGCTGCCGCGCAGGTTGGCGCGCTGGCGCTGCACTTTGGCGTGCGCAGCGGCAGCGACCCCGTCGCGCGCTCCACCGTTGTGTGGCTCGACATCATCGCGGTGCGGCACTGTAGTGCTTGCAGCACGGTACCTTCATACGTGCTTTCTGCAGTAGCATACTGTACACTTGCTATTCAATACCCACACCCACACACGTACACCCCACGCATTCAGTGTTGCTGCAATGCAACCCATGCACAGATCAACCAGTGGTCACACACCATCGAGCAAGGGCCGCCGGAGGACGGCTTGGCAGACCTGCGTGCTGTGATTGCAGCCACGCGCAGGACGCTGCTGGTGCTGGACCCAGCTGCTGCTGCCCTGTCCCGCATCTGGTGCCTGTATGAGGTGTGGGGGGGCGGCAGCAGGGGCCGGGGTCCGGGGGGATGTGGGGGGGCAGCTGTGCACATGCTGCTTGGCTGACTGGCTCCTTCGCTCCTATGTGCGCGCGTTGGCGTGTGTGTGTGTGTGTGTGGGGGGGGGGGGGGGGGGG
>BDCZ01000771.1:0-22750 GCA_001662365.1 Chlamydomonas applanata
ATGCGCAGCAGGGAGCAGTGTCACAGGGGCGGGCGCTGAGCTCGCTCCCTGTGCCCTCAGCTGTTGCTAGCACAACCGCCAAACCGGACCACAGCACTCACAACCTTGAGGCCCCATACCTCAGCCCTGGTCACGCTCTGTCCTCAGCCCAGACTACCGCTGCCACAATCGCTCATGCACCCGCCTCTGCCTAGCTGTGCGTGGGCCCTGCTTCTGCATCCCACATGGCAATCATGTGCAGTCCCGCCTCGGCCCACTGAACTCACACGCGCCCGACGCGGCCGCGACGTACGTGACCGCGGCCGACAGCAGCCGCACGTACAGCTCGCCCACACTCTCACCCTTCCCCGCGCCTGCCGGCTCCCAGGGCTGGGGCAGGGCGGCCTCAATGTCTGCCTGGGACACCTGCCGGTACATTAAGGCAGTTGAAGACGGTGACGGGTGGAGAGCGAGGGAGAAACGATTGCAGGAATTAGGGAATACCACCAGTCCACCACACATGGAGCGTTGTAGCTTTCAGGATCAGCTGGGCTGGGTCAGCTGAACGGGCCACCTGATGGGACGCATGCCGGTGTGTGGAGGCTGTCATGTTGGCGACGGCCAGTGCGTGGGGTGAATGACAGTGGAGCAGTGCCGGAGTCATCCAGCTTAGGATTCCAGGATACTAGGAATGGCACTCAGAGCGACTGGAGCGCTCAAGTGTCATGTCCCATATGCTGTCTGTGGCCCAACATGGCCCATGCCCCGGAAGCAAACAGACCACCTGCACACATAGATGCAAATGCCGCCCCAGACGCAGCCCGCACCACCCACCAGCTGCAGGGCGCGCCCGGCCACGTCTGCTGACTGCGCAAGCGCGACCACCTCACGCCACGCGCGCTCGGCGTCCTCGCCCTTGGGTCCTCCTGTGCTGCCCCCCTGCTTTTGGAGGTTATAAGGGTCCCGGGTTGCAGCAGGTTCAGGTTGTGGAAGGTTCACAGGTGGGGGTTAGACAAGCGCTGCCGCCTGACAATCCTGCGCTGGACGTACATGCATTCCCTTGCACACTCTATGGTTTACGACCACTGTAATCAGTCATGCAACCATGGCAGCCAGCACAGCACCTCACAGCCCTCACAGCCAGCCCCCACCAGCCACGGCGCCGACCATGAGCCTCGACCCGTGTGATGAAGCACAGCACAGCACGACACAGCACAGCACAGCACAGCACAGCACAGCACGGCGCCCACCTGCGTGATGGACGCAAGCGTGCGCAGCGCGCGGTCCGCGCAGCACAGCCCCCGCTGCGTGAGCAGGGCCCCGCTGTCCCCACCCCTGCTGTTGCTGCTGGCCGCCTCGCTGCTGGCCGCCAGGAACACGATGTGGGCAATGAGCACCTCAGCCACGCCCCTCAAGCTGCTGGGGGGCAGCACGGAGGCTGGGTGACGGCCATGGGACTCGCACACGCGCGCACAGGCTGCAAGGGATGTGACCACTAGCTGGGATGTGGGGGATGTGAGGTCCTTTGTCCTGCACAACCATGTGGGTATTTTGGACATGTAGCATTTCCTGGGGGCTGCATCCCGGGGGTGCATGGGGTTCAGGTTTGTAAGATCTGGGGTTTGGGGCTCAGAGTACGGGGTTTGCACGGGTTGTGGTAGGGCTGTTGCATGGGCGGCCTAGTATAAGGACATGTCATACTTGCCCACCAGCAGCACCGAGCAGCTGGGGTGCAGGTGCTGGGGAGAGATGGGCATGGGGAAGGCAGCATGGACACGTGCCGCAGCGGTACAGCGAGGTACAAGGTGCAGCACTACAACGGTACAGGGGGGTGCGCACCGTGTGTGCAGCCGCGCGAGGGCACCGATCACCTCCCCACCCGCGAGCAACGCTTGCACCAGCACGCCGGCTGGCGCGGCGTTTAGCAGGTGAGCCACGCCTGGGGGAGCATGCAGCGGTGGTGTTCAGTGCTGTGCGACGCATGCAGCGAGCGCCATGTGCATGTGGTGCAGGCGGGCAGTGGGCCGGTCCCCGTCATGTGATGCGGCGTGCATGCCATGCACGGCCGCACGCACCCAGCATTGTGGCGGTGCAACTGTGCTCCCCAGGGTCCAGACGGTCCAACATGACAGTCAGCTGCATGAGTCCCAGCGCCTCTGCTGTTCGTACTGGGCCAGCGGCGTTCACGTCAGCTGAGATGCCGCCCCACACAGCTAGCAGCCCCTGGCAGCAGCCCACTAGTTCCGAAAAGCCTTCGGGAATGCGGCAGAGCGCGATGCTGGTGTCGTCTGGGGTTGCATCTACCCGATTTGCCGCATCCACTATGTCCTGCCAGGTCGCCATGTCTGGTCAGTTTGCGAAGCGTTCGATGGTGAGTACATGCGCAGCCCAAAACTGCGTGGCGATCAGCGATCAGTTCATGAGTTCGTCCGCGTACATCACTCCAGTTGAGTGGAGAAGTTTATGAAGCCCATCCCCACTTAAAGATCCAGCATCCGGCTCTCGGGCCCAGCTGAACGTCTGGGCCTTCTGGGCCGCTTCGTCCACGCAGTGAACCAGTTGGGGGGCCCTGACAAGGCGACGCCCAAAGGTATTCACCTGCTGATGGGCGGGCAGGACGGGCTCGAGTACAATAGCATCGAAAGCAAACTGCAGAGGTACCGAAGGGAGCAGAGGGAGCAGAGGGAGAGGCAACAGGCTGCAGCGGCAGCAGGCCCAGCTTAGATGGCTTGGGTCACACTGATGGGTCACTGACTGGATTTTGGGGTTTTGGGGTGTCTGATAGGTTGACCACGTGTTTGGACTGAGAGATTAATTTTTGGTTGTTCAAAATGTAATCAAGCAGCTGCGGATTGCACCCAGCATTTGGTGCATGACCCGCTATGTATTGAGCGAACTGCATGGCGTCACCATGGCCATCATAAGATCTAGCTACACCGCCCACATTGGGTTGTAATACTTGAAAACCATGCAAGGGTTCGGGGATGGCGTGGCTTTACCCGTGTTCCTGCTCACAATCGCGGGCACGATTTATTGCGTGCTGAAGCCGCCCACGATCCCGTATGTGAAATGGAAGGCCAAGTTAAAATACTACTGGGTGCCACTGCTGGGCGTCCTGGGCATGCTGGCGTGCACCAGCATGTCCTTTGCAGATGTGGGGAGGGGCCTCAAGGGAGACTCCCACATTCAGCCCTACGGTGAGGTCACAACGACTCGTGCATGCCATCACCAGCGCATGCCACCCGTGGCCCCTCATGGGCTTGCGAGTTTGCCGTGTTGCATGCCAGGGCGGCAGGGGGCACACCTTGTGGTGCACACATACATGCGCAGCCTGCGATGCACTGATCCATTGCATGCGGATACAGGCACCCTTGTTGGACATGAAGACACAGTAGACAGACGACGGGATCTAAACCCATCAGATACCTGCATGGACGGATTCAGATTCCTCCCCCAACTGCTTATGCATGCGCGCAGGCATCTTGATCCTCTTCATGGCGCTGGTGGGTGCAGCCGAGTCAATGTCTGAAATCAGGGGGCCGTGCAAGCGGGTCGCACAAGCAAGCGGCTGGTCGAAGCGAGCCAGGTTCACAGGCCGCCGACGCACATCACAGGAGCTGCCTTCCCGCGTAGAACAGCCATCCGCAGCCCCACGCCTCCCATAGCCTATGCCCCTGCTCTGTGTCAGCTTTGCTGCACGATGCATCATGATGCAGCGCTTGCACGCTGCACAGGCGATGGGGCCGCGGTTCACTTGGGGGGGGGATGGGACTCCCCTCTATACACCCACTACGGCCCCATGCAGTGCCACCATGCGCAGATGCACCACAACGCATACACCCACCTACACTTACCAAAATACCGCCACACCACACCACCGCACTGCGTACGCGGCGCACAAGTGACCACAGGCGTACATCGCGGCGAGCGTGGACGCAAGCGGCGTGTTTGGGTGGCTCGCGCTGCACATCACACGGTTGTCTGGTGGTCGTGGCCACACGCTCTTCACGCTCTATTTCGCGCTCTCCTCCGCCCTCACCATGTTCACGTCAAACGATGTGTCCATCATGACTCTCACGCCCATCATCCTGTACTTTGCAGCTGCCACGCGCGCCAACCCCATGGTGAGCCCATCTTGGTGTGCGGCTGGTGTGCGACTGGCAGCGTGCCTCGCCTGATCGGTGCAGCTACTGGTCTGACGGGGGCGGCAGATGCTGTACAACTGGGTTGGGCTCGTGCGGCAAATGACTGGTGTGGCCGGCTGATCGCTGCTGGGCACGCTGGCGTCCTTGCATGGGTCTCCTTTGCTTGGCGCGACGCATGCAACCCGCATGGCCGCAGCCTTCACGACGTGTGCCGACACCGGCAGCCTTCACGACATGTGCTGACGCGTACTCGCTCCCTGCCACTGGCTCCTGCCTCCGTGCCCTGTGCTGGCTGCAGCCGTACCTGCTGGCGGAGTTTGCCGCCGCCAATCTGTGGTCCATGGCCCTGTTTGTGGGCAACCCCACCAACATCATCGTGGCCCAGGCGTTCAAGATGAGCTTCGTGGGGTACAGCAAGTGGATGCTGATGCCAACACTCGGTGCGTCTCTTCGTGCCTGTTTAGTTGTTTTGCGAGGTACAGGTGGAGGCGGATAGGCGGCTTGGAGCGCGCTGAGAGCATGGGGTTGGGGTGGTGGGCGGTCAGGGGATGGGCGTGCCTGACTTCAGGGCCAAGGACTGCGATGGCAGGAGCTGTGATGGTGTAGGTGTGTTGACCAGCTGTTTGGGGCTGGGATTGTTGCGAGCTGTGAGCAGCAGTGGCAAGCACAGCAGCCCGCATCACCCTACCTTGGCCTGTGCGCTCACTGCTGTGCTGGACTGACACGCGTGTGCCCCCCCCCCCCCTCCCATTTCCGCTGTGCTCGTGTACCTTGCGCAGCCTCAGGTGTGGTAGCGCTCGTACAGCTGTACCTTACGTACCGCCATGACCTGCCAGTACAGCTGGAGCTGCCGCCTATTGAGCCCTCCGAGTTGCTGGCCGACAAGCGAGGCGCGATCGCTGGGTGTGCCAATCTAGGCATCTGCCTCGTGCTCCTAGCGGCGTGCCCCAGCCTTGGGTGGGACATGTGGCTGGTGACCCTCATCTGCGCGCTCTTCCACGCCTGCTACAACTTCATAGCCATGGTGGTGTATGAGGGGCGTATCGGGCGGCGCGCCATGTGGCTCGCGGCTCGTGGTGGCTCACACCGGCGGCGGCAAAACGCGGCGGCGGCGCTCAAGCATGTCGCGCCCTATGCCGCGTCGTCGCCTGATGAGGAAACCGCGGACGCGATCCTAACCCACGACGACCTCACGGCGTACTACAGAGTGAGGCGAGCACCCAAGCCCTCCTTCCTGTCCACCCTGGCATCGCGGCTTCAGAACGCCACCGGCGGCCGCCACTCGCTGACCGCGTCGCCTGGTGGCGGCAGCCACCAGCCGGGGTCAGCAGGCATGTTTGGGCTGGCGGGGATCACAGGCAACCTCACGGGCGCGTCGCCTTCCAAAGGCGGCGGCTGGCTCACGGGATGGCGGGTGAGTGAGGAACGTACGCGGCTGCTGCAGCCCTCAGGCACCTTTACGCACCGCCCGCGTGCCCCAGAGGGACCGCCGCCCAGCTCGCTGGCCGCGCTGCTGGGTAACGCACTGGGTGCAACCGGCTCACCAAGGGCAGCCTCGATCCCTGCCGGCTCAGGGCCACCCCCGGGTGCACCCTTCTCCACCAGCAGCGCGATCACAGCCAGCACGTACCCCAGCCTTGGTAGCGGCTGGTGGGGCGCAGTGGGTGGTGCGGTGGCGTCGCTGACAGCTGGTCCGGCCAGCTCAGCGGGCATCACCAGCATCGCACTCTCCGTGGCGCATGACCTTAGCGGCCCGTCACAGCTGTCACAGCCGTCGACACAGCCGTCACAGCCGCTGCCACAGCCGTCCCCTGAGCCGCGCACCATGGTGCCCGCGCTGCGCAAAAGTGGGCGGCCGGGGCACAAGGGCAAGTCGCACAGCTGGGCGACAGGCCTGGAGAACATCTTTGGGGAGGACGGCAGTGAGGGGCTCGTCGCCGATGAGGTGGCGGCTGCTGCGCGGCTGCTGGGTGCTGGGGCACTTTTGTCTGACAATGCATACTCGGCTCGGCCTGCGTCCCCTGCCAAGCCCAGCCTCAAGGAGATGTTCGGAGGCATGTGGGGTGGCCTTGCAGGTGGGCGGCGCAGCCGGCGCGGCAGCGGCACCAACATGAGTGTGAGCCGGTGCGGTAGCGAGACGGATGGTCTGACGACAGCAGGCGGGGCTGACGGTGAGGGGCTGCCCACAGAGCGCAGCACAGAGTGGCTCCTGGGCAGCAGCCCAGCTGTGACGAATTCCTCCTCCCTCCCCCCTCCCCCCCCCTACAGCGAGCACCAACTGTACGATTCCGTGGCTGATGTGGTGTCCGGTGCGCCGGCCTTGACCGCTCAGCCGCCGCTGCGGCGCGCGGCCAGCCCGCCAGCCACGCTGCCGTCGATGCAGCTTGGAACCGCTCACTCCCCTGGGACGCTCACGCCTGCGCCTCTGGGCGTGCCGCCTGCAGCACTGGGCACGCCCCGGAGCGCGCCCCCGCAGCTGCCTCCTGCCCTCGCCACCCCGTTTGCAGGAGCAGGGCCACCCCCGTCCCCGGGTGCTGTGCTGGCACGCCCCGTGGCGGGCCGATCCCCCTCCCTCGGACATCAGGTCTCTCTTATAGCGGGCCGGAACTCCAGCAGCAGCATCGCCCGGCTCAGCAGCAGTGGCACGCCAGCAGGCTCAGCCCCACTGCTGGCACCCACAGGCAGTTGGAATTCCACAACGCAGGCACAGCCCGTGCCCCCGATTTCCAGCGCCGCATCACCGGCAGGGCCGGCAGCAGGGAACGCCGCGTACGGCGCCCCTCCACCCTACGCCTCCATCCTGCCCAGCTTGCCTGAGCACGCTGAGGCGGCGGCACACCACGCGTCCCAACAGCCGCGGCCGCCCTCTGCCGGCCGGACCCGTACGCCAGCCACACGCGCCGCCCCCGCCCCAACCGCGCCCCCCACCGCACCCACATACAACCCTCGCACGTACGGCCGCGCCCACACCGCCACCTCGGCCCCAAGCCAGCCCGTACACCCCCACAACAACGGCTGGTCCGTGTTTGCAAGTGGACCCAGTGCGCTGCTGCTGCCCAACGCATCTGAGCTGGGGGCTGCGCGCCAAGCTTTACGCATGGTGGATGCGTCAGCCGCACGCACAAATGGCACCCAGCCCCTGCCGCCGCATTCCTCCCCCAGGGTGGTGCGCCACAGCCGGCACAGCTCTAGTGGCTCCTACCCATCCGTGTCAACCAGCGACGTACTCTCGCCGCGCAGCCCCATCGCCGCCGCAGCCGCTGGCGTTGGCATTTCCGGCTGGGGCGGCTCAGCCGGGTTCGGCATGCGGCCGCCCAGCCCCACGGTCCCCAGCACTGCCAGCGGCCGCGGCGGTGTGGGTGCAGGTGGTGGTGGAGGGGGTGCCGGTCGGGGCGGGCCGATCGGCGGCACCAGCATCATCACGCACTTCACGCAGAGTGGGCGCATGGTGCGCAGCCGCAGCGCGCAGGATGTCAAGTCAGCAGGAGGTGACACGAGTGGCCACGGCGCCAGTAGCCGCAGCAGGAATGGCGGTGGCGGCATGCGGCATGAGGCGTCTACAGCCAGCCTGGGCGGCCGCAGCGCGCGCAGCAGGCGCAGCGGGGACATGGGCCATGACTCCTCCACCCCGTCCTCTGCAAGGGGCCCTGACGGGGACTCTGAAATAGAGGTGGAGGTAGAAGAGGAAGGGGGGCAAGGGGGCGTGGTGGCGGTCGTGGTCAAGCGCCCGCGTGCGCTCCTCCGGGCCACCACCCCGCCCCCTGACGTCCCGCCCCCACCGTACAGTGAGCATCACCAGCACGACACTGTACTGCTGTGTGACTCGCTTGGGGGACCTGTGGGCTGGCAGGCAGCTGAGTCCACAGCAGTGCCAGTCCCGGTCCGTCCTGTGCGCACGAGCCTGTACGCAGGCGTGGGTGAGCTGAGACCTGACGGGAAGCAGCCGAGCAGTGCCAAGCAGCACCCGGGCAGCAGCACCCCAGCCCGTGAACTGAAGCGCAACAACAGCCCTCGGCACCCCAAAGGGCACATCAGTACAGGGGACCTGTCCAACAAGCCTGGGGATGTGGAGCGTGGCCTGGTCGTGGGTCAGGAGGTGGATGCTGAAGGTGGTGGTGGTGGCACAGCACGGGGCAAGGATGCAGGGGGGGTTGCAAAGGGGGAGGGCGGCGGCGGTGCCAAAGGGCCTGAGGAGGAGGATGGTGAGGGCGTGGCGGTCCCGACTGAGGATGGCAGCTGGACGGCAGGCACCGACTGGGGCGGCCTGCTCAAGCCGCCCTCCCGCTCCTTCCTCCACACCGTGACGTGCCTGCCATGGGAGGTGGTGCCGTTCGTGCTGGGCATGTTTATGCTGGTGGAGGGGCTGCGCGTGTCAGGGTGGGTGGCATGGATGGCACGCGGCCTGGGGCGCGGTGCGGCGAGCGGCGGTGTCGGGGGCACTCTGTTCCTCTTCGGCTGGCTGTCAGTGGGGCTCGCGAACCTCGTCAATAACCAGCCCCAAACCATCCTGCTGACCACGGTGTGCCTGGACCCGGCCTTCGCGGAGGAGGCGTGCGCGTGGGGCGGCTGCAGCCGCATCACGCGCAGCGGCCCGGACCCCCTGCTGCTCCAGCCACCCTCAGCCCTCAATGCCACCTCAGTAGCCCTGCTGCAGCCGGGCCCCGAGCCCGGCTCAGAGGGCCCGCCGGGGCTTGGGCGAGACTTGGGTGGGGGCCGTGTGCAGCACGCGGCGCTGCTGGCAGTCGTGGTCGGCTCCAACGTGGGCGCGCTGTTTACGATCATGGGCGCGCTGGCGGGCATCATGTGAGTATGGGGCAGCTGGGCACGCACTGCATGAGTGGAAGTTATCGCACCATGCCATGGCATTCTAGCTCAACCTCAGCGTGCGGCGATGCACAGGTTTTCATGCCTTCATGCCGATGGGTGTGCGTGTGTGCGTGTGTGTGTGTGTGTGTTGGTTACACCGTACGCCCATCATGGCGCATGGATGCCTGCCGCGAGACAGGATTAGCAAGGTTCCTTATAACTTCACTACTTCAAATCTGTTTCTTAATGGTTCACGGCCATTGCAGCCGTGCGGCTTGCGTCCATCTCAATAAGCATGTCAGCCAGCCTGTTCCAGGCTCTCCTGTCATTTCCACAGTTCATGAACTGAAGCATGTCTGCATCACTCCATTCCTGAGCCGGGGGCAACCCCTCTTAAAGATCAGTGTACCGTGCACGCACCCCAGCATATGACTCACACTGCATCAAGTGCAGCTCGTCTCCTGTGTGTTCATGGCACAGCATGGACATATGCGTTCATTGCGTGGCACCCGCCGGCCCCGCCGCATACATTTAATAAGCAGATTGTGAGACCCCATGCGCATGCGCGCAAGTGCCCACACACGCTGTGGCCTGTTGTGTGTGAAGACGGTCTGAGAGCCGTGGAGTAGTTGTATGGAGGTGTGCCTGGTCCGTTCAAAGCGGACAAATCGTCGCGGGGCATGTACTTGGGAATAGGGAGGGGAGCAGGGAGGGGGGAAAGGCTGGGAGGGAGGGATGCAGGAAGGGAGTAGCGCCGCACTACAGGCCACGCCAAGCCACGTACACTTGGTCACCCACATGACCACCATCCATGCATGCTGGATCTGCAGCGGTTCGCAGCCCGTCGCGTGACCCCATGGGTGACAGGCACCTGGGCCCTGGGGCCCAGCCGCAGGTTGAAGAAAGCCTGATGCTTTGCTGGCCTGCAGCATGGCTCATGACGCAAAGGATGTGCACAGAGTTTGAACCCTGCATGCACACGCACCCGCTGGCTGGCTATTCAACGTACCCATGTGTTTTACTGTGCACACAGGTGGGCCAACATCCTGAAGCGCTTCCACCTGCACATGTCCTATATGGATTTCTTCAGAGCTATGGCCCCTGTGGGGTTCACCACCACCTGGGTGGTGCTGTTTGTGCTGTGGGCCGAGTACTCATGGGGCATGTGATGTGGGACTTCGTTGTTGCGGATCTGCGGACCGTGCGCACGACCTTACGGCAGGCTTATATTTTACCAGGACACGTCAGTGGAGCACGCCTGAGCAAGCGTTCTAGGTCTTGGCACCAACAAACCAACCCCCATAGACAAGCAGCCACAACAAGCAAGCAAATGGCACAAACCAAACAAATCATGACAAATGCGAAATGGAGCTACAAAGCACATACAAATCGAAAACTATTTCAAGTACCGACATCATAGGGTCATAGTGCACGTACATTCTCCAGGGGGTGCAAACACCAGCACAGCCACCACACACTCTTTACATTTCAGCTCAAAACCCTGCTGTTTGTGAAGGGTTCTCCTAGGATAGCCCGTCGCTGGCGCTGGTAGCTGAATGAGGAGAGAAAACGTTGCACAGAGAGGGTCATTGTTACATAGGATGGGGCCAATGAGCCCTTGCACAAAGCTCAAAACCATCAAGGAATGCCTGCTCACCACCATCACCACCACGGCCGCCACTGCCTTGCCCTGCGCCCCGACGCCTCATCCACAGCTGACCCTAGCCCGGTGGTGGGCCCACTTCACAGTCACACACACCCGTCACACATCCATAGCACACACGCGCCCTACCCTCCCACCACCTCCGCTGACATACACGAACATGCCCCGCCGCTGCCCCATCCCACAGCACACACACCGCCCTCGTCACTACACCAGCTGCACTGACCCAGCTCCTCATGCTGCGTATGCCCCTTTGCGTGTGCGCTTGCTGCGGCTGCCCGCCTCCTGCTGCTGCTGCGGCTTGCGCTTGCGCGCCGCCGCCGCCACCGCCTCCTGCACCGCCGGCAGCAAGTGCGAACGCATCTTCTCCCCGCCCTCAATTGCACGCTGGCAGCCTTCTTCAAACGCGCCCGGCGCCTTGGTGTAGTGCGCCGACCATGTGCGCGGCCCCCTGTCGGCAGAAGTGGTGCCGGGCAGCGCCGAGTTGCCCATGAGACGCGCGGCGTCAAGGTCGCACGGCCGCGCGGCTGCAGCCGCACACACAGATAGATAGGCGGGGCAACGAAGGTGGGTGCCGGATGGGCTGGCTCTGGGCTGGATCTAGCAGCACGCCCCCACCCTACCCCACCCCACTCACAACACCCCGCGCCCCGCCCCCCGCGGCCACACACCGCCCCGCCCTGCCCCGCCCCCTCACCCCCCCCCAGGCCGTGCCCCGCCACGCCCCGCCTTAGGCCGTGCACCATTTGCTAGCGGCGCACCAGCACCTCGTGGGAGCTGGAGCATCTCACAGGTTCACATGGAACGCACTCCATTCCAAGCCGTGCAGCAGCGGCAAGGCACATGCACCCCGCGCACCTGGCGGCAGCTGCTTGTGCTGCTCCACGTACGCGTGCCGGATCATGCGCGGTGGCTCGGAGGGCAGGCTCACGACTGCACGCAGCGACACGGCAGAGCAGCATGGGCAGTCAGGTGGTTGTGTGGTGGGATGGCGGCTGGGCAGTGGGTGTGCTGCTGGTGCGCAGCTGCGTGTGACCGCGGTGTGACCCCACTACCTCACTCAATGTGATCACAGAGTGAGTCACAGGGCGGGTGAGTGTACACAACATGCAGTGTGGTAACAGCGTGTGGTGAGTGTGGTGAGCGTGGTCACAGACGTCATGCCGTGTGGTCACAGAATGAGCGTGTAGTCTTCTCACGAAGTGAGTGTGCCATCACGCAGCAATACTAGGATCATCACCCACCACCACCAGCTACTGAAGCTGACCCGCCACCCACGCCTTGCGGCAGCCACACCTGGGTAGCGGCTTGCCCTGCTGTCCAGCCAGCCTCCCCACTGCCTCGCCCTGTGTGTTCACTCACAGCGCGTCACACAAGCTACACACTCACCCTTGGCGTACTTGGTGCGGATGCCCTTGAACCACTGCGACAGCTCACGGATCTTGTTGCCCTGCACAGTGAAGCGCGGGCAGGCGGACGTGGCAGCCACGCCTGGTCAATGTTTGCTGCAGGCCCAAGCAAAGCGCATGGACCTGGCATCTCGGCCCACACAGGCAAACCGCGCGCTGGCCGGCCACACAGCCAGCGCCACAGCCCCACAGCAGCGGGCTCATGCATTGCTGCCCGCCATGCGTCCTGCTGCCGCCCCCATTCCCCGTGCGGCTGCAAGTTCGCTTGCCCTGCTCACCACGCGGTTCAGGAAGAGGTGCTTGGGCGCCACCTCCCGCCGCGACAGCCGTGCAAGCGTGGGCTGCACCACCTCCATCTGCACCGCCAGCCACGCGCTGTGCTCGGGGCTGAACGCGGCGCGGATGACGCCGCTGCTCCTGCTGGTCTTGTGCAGCACCGCGACCACCTGCACGCGCCCCTCGTGCTTGGCGCCCTTGCGCACCACGTGCACCTGCACAGGCGGTGCCGGCAGCGTGCACAACGGGTGATTGCAGTTCTGTTGTGCAGTCTTGACTCATAGCAGCGCACTGGTGCAAGGCTGCTAGCGCTGGATGGCAGCTCCCAGCAACCAATGCAGGGGAATGCAACCAACAAAGCAGCATGCAACGCGGTTAGTCAGCGGCGCTCAGCTCTGTGGGTGCGGCCATGCTAGCGTACAACTGAGGTGTGCCAAAGCAGCTGGCGCCTGCCCGGGGCGTAGCGCTTCAGCACCGCAGCAGCGCAACAAGCCGCAGCAGTACAGCGGCCACACAACCCACAGCGCACCACACACACACCTGATTGACCTTAATCTTGGGGTCGTCCGTCCCGACCAGCAGTGACGTGACGATCGAGAGGCGCAGGGGCGCATGGTAGCCGACCTGAAGCGACATGATCACCGAGTCCTGTACCTCCAGCGCCTCCTGCGCGCGCAGCCACCACGCACATCAGCAGATGCGTGCATGCACCACGCAGCTTAGGACATGCAGTTATACAAGCTGTTGCGACTGACTGGTCAGATCCTTAGCCGGGTGCATGCTTGCCTGGGTAGATGGCTGCCTGCCTGACTGCCAACTCAGCTAGCGACCACCGGTCCCAACACGCCACCATCATTCAGCACGGTCTGCAGCCGCAGCACACAGCTTGTGGCCAGCTGCAGCTTTAATGCACCCCCACATGCGTCCCTGGCAGCCATCCGCCGAGCCACACAGCAGTCCAACGCTCCGGCTCATGCCCTTCCATCCCCACCCCACCCACACATGCACACATGCATACATACCATATAGCCACCCCTTGTGCCCCAAAAATCTGCTGGGCTTATGACGCTGATCTGGAATGAGATCCGTCCGGCACAAGTGACAGACGCATGCTGAATTTTGAATTGGACCACGGGTCTCAGCAACTGCTGGGAGGCTCATGCACCCATGAGGTGTACGGCTATACCACCCAACCCACACACACATACACCACCACCCCACCACCCGCACTTTATGAACGAATGCCTATGCTGTCCGCCCCGTGCAGTGTGCAGCCAGCCAGTGGCAAGCCTCCAGATGGTGGATGGGTGGGTGTAAGAGGGCACGCGTGGGTTGATGGGGTGATTTGAGAGAGCACACGCAGGTATGGGTTGGTTCCAGAGGGCGGCGGTTGTGAGGTTCCAGGCTGTACACGGTCACTGGGGTTTCGGGGCACTGATGCTTGGCCCTTGCAGGTGCATCAGGTCTCAAAACGAAAGCAGCACGTTGCTTGTGAGCGCTGGATCCCTTGTGCGTTGAGCAGTTAGCACGGGGCCACTGCCCGCCACCCCCCCGCCAACCCAACAGGCAGTGCCGATGCTAAGCTCAGGTCATCGCCCACCCACCACTGCCCAGCAGGACATGACCCGGGCCCGCCCCCGCCACCCGCCTTCTTGCCCCTCCCATACGCACCTTCGTCTCCAGGTCCCCAGGCCGCAGGTGCCGCCGCGCGAGCTGCAGCAGCTTGGGTGCGCACATGTTCCTGGGCACTGCGGCGCCCTTGCCCTTGGCCGTGAGGGCGGCAGCCAGCACCTGCGTGGTGTGGCATGGCAAGGCACACAGTGTAAGGTGGCGCGTGTCGCGCATGCGGGCAGCAGGGTCAGCGCACGCCTGCTGAGAGGCTCGTGGAGGCAGCTCACAGGGTAGCACCACTGGCACTGCTGCAAGCAAACTCATGCACCGAGTGTGCAGCTGTGGCGGCTGTGGCGGTAAACAGAGGTGGCATCAGCGAAGCAGACTGCGTGCCGCTGCTCTCACCCTCACCCTTGGCGCGTGAAAAGCTGCAGCAGCACAGCACAGTATGTAGCAGCACCACAGCAGCACTGCACGTCAGACATGGCAGCATCACTCACGTCCAGGGCGTCGGCCTCCATCGCCTGCTGCACCACCATGAGCTCAAGGTAGTCAAGCGGCTTGGCCGGGTTGTGCGCGTCATAGCACACCTCCTTTGATAACTATACACGTGCTCAGGGCCGGGCAGGGTGGTGCTTGTCAGAGTTGGTGGTGGCGTGGCCATGGGTGCACAAGCTTCACCGCATTGCACCCAGGCATGCACACACAATCAACCCGCCATCTAAACAGGGCCCAGTCAAGTAACAAAGCTTATTGGCATTGCTCCTGAACACCATCACTACTCCCCCACAGTGCCACACAGCCAAGACTCACGCGCTGCTGCACCGCGCCGCTGCCAAGGTCTGCAAGGGTTGGGCAGGCAACCGGCAGGCTCAGTGACCGGGGCAACGGCGCTCAGGTGGCAGGGGCATACATGCATGATGCATGGTGCTCCTGCGCCAGGCACATGCCCATGATGTAAGGTTGCAGCTGCGCCCAGCCCCACAGGCAGCAGGGCCGTGCAGCCCGCCCACGACCCACCTGTGATGTCACTCATGGCCGACAGGGCCGCCTCCTTGGTGTCGCTGCACAGCTCCCTGCGCGTGAAGTACACGATCTTGGCCAGCTTCTGCGAGTCGGCGTGTGAAGTGGGCAGTAGTGCGAGTCAGCGGGTGTGCAATGATACAAAGGTTGCGATGTCAGGTTGGGTGAACGGGAAGTGATGGTGTGCAGGTGATTCAGGGGGAAGCTGGCGTCACAGGACACTAATCACAATACACTGTTGTGCTGGGACCAGCTGGGTGTGGCTGCGGTATGGATGGCTACGGCTGCAGCTGCAGCTGCAGCACTCTGGTGGCTGTGGCTGCAGCTGCCGCTGCTGTGCATCTCATGCAATGACCAGGCAGCGCAGTCTACACAAGAGAGCCAGCAGTCATCATGCCGAGCCCCATGGCCAGCATAGACGGCCCTGCGTGCCCCACCTTGCACACGCCTTGGACGTACAGGTACGACGATGGCTCCCGCCGCCTCCTGCTCGGCTTCTCTCGCGCCTCAGTCTCGCCCTCGCTGTCTGCGCGCTCCTGAGGCCAGCCGCAGGGGTGACGGGGGAAGTGCACACACCAGGTGCAATGCAGGATGGAGTACACGGTGCGTGTGGGTCCCAGCCTAGCAGGCGCACCCCTCCCCCGCCAGCTGCTGGCTAACAGCAGCAGGAGCATGCATGCAGGGGGCAGCAAGCAGAGCTAGAGGTACCACCACCCGCTGCCGCACCGCACGCACCCACGCCTCCAGTGTGGCACGAACTCGGGCCACCAGGTCCTTGATGTACTGCAGCCACAGGGCAGGGCAGTGCGAGGCAGCCAGCCAAGCGGCCATAACATAGTCAGCACAGCCGGCCATGATTTGTTCAGCACAGCCGACAGAAGGTGGCTGCCTAGGACTAGAAAACACCAGGAGCTACACGGGGCGCTGGCACACGCTCAAGTGCTGCAAGCACCTGTGGCTCAGTCTGCCCTTCCCCCAGCACGTTTGCGCCTGCTCTGAGCTGCCGCACGCGCATTCTGAGCTGCTGCACCCCACCCCCCACCCTGGCACATACGCACCCCACCCCGCCACACACCTTCTTGACATTGTCCACCGTCAGCATGTCCTTCAGGCAGGTGGCACGCACGCCCATCTCGTACAGTGCCCGTACTGCCTGCGGTGCAGAGGTCAGCACACCGCAATACCACACAGTCACACCCGCGCCAGCACGCAGAGTGCAAAAGCCCAGGCAAAGCCATTGGCATGTAACGGCTGGCAGCCGCTTCTGCTGCAGTGATGACCTGAGCAAGCAGCCAGGCGGCAGCCACAAAACACCAGGCAGCCCCGCCGCTGCGCACCCACCTGCTTCACCACCGCCAGCTGCGACTTGATGGTGCTGGCTGAGCAGGCGCGCGCGTACGGCTTGGGCCGGTCGATGCCCTGGTCGGACGACCACACCTCGTACTGGGCGATCTCCGCATTGAGTACCTCCCACTGCTCAAGGAATGATACACCATCGCCAGCGTCCAGCTTCTTGAGCGCGGCCTTTCTCACTTGCTGACGCTGCTTGCGACGGATGTTCGCCACGATGCCTGCCAGCTGCCGCGGCGCCTTCTTCTTCTGTGCCGCATCAGCAGCGGTTCGCTTTCTAATGGCGGCAAGAACAGCCACAGTTTTCTTCTTGACACCCGCGCCTCCCTGGCTGCACGCCGTGGCTGGGCTCCTCTGCTTCAGCGTCGGCACTGCCGCGCCCTGGCTGCGCGTCTCGACCATCTGGTGAGGCGGGCAGAGCCGGCAAGATGTGCAAGTGCGGCGGCTGGTCAGCAACAGGATGGTGTTCCCGAAGGCCCTTGCCTTTTGCCACGTGCACAGTGTGTACAGCACAGCTGTTGCAGACGCATCACCTGCCCTGTTTTAATGCCCACACACACCCCACACCCAAGGTCAGTGTGAGGGTGCCCCACCGCCGCACACATCCATTCGGCCGACAACTCACCTTGTCCGCTGGATTTCAAAGTCCAGTGGAGTTGGTGCGCCCACAGTGGCTGCTGCAACACCTGCTGCATGCAAAAACATGGTGATCGCAGGCCGTGGCGCATGATCTGGTTGTTGACCTGGATGCATGATCTGGGTGCTGTTGATTACCCGAGTGGAAGCCAGCGCATGGAGGAGCTGCACAGGGCCTGCATCCGTGCACTGTGTTGTGGAGATTGCTTGCTGTGTGGTAGCTGAGTGGTGCGGGCAGCGCTGCCATGCGCATGGGTGCGCACATGCGGCCACGCATGGAGCATGCATGGGCTCGAAGGGATGGAGCAGGTCCTTGTTGAGTCTGTGCTCACCTTGCAGCACCTTGGTGTCAAGTGCTGAGCACCCGGTTTGGTGCTCGCACTGTCTGGAGGGCAACGGTGAACACCTCCAGACGGCCCCAGTTTTGTGCGGAATGGCTCTGCTGTGCCGGCGTGCCATGCAGTACCCAGGCCCCCGTGAGGCCTCCTGCCTACGTGAGGAGATCAGAATCAGATAAGATTCTGAGGAGAGCACCAAGAGCCATTGTGCCACGCACCACCACCTGGCCCCGCCTGCTCAAACAGGACAAAGTCCAGCTGTAGTATGGGCTGTGAGGGCAGCAAGCAGGAGCAAATGCATGCAGACAGCCCAGATACAGCCGCACATGAGCCAACCATGCATGCACGGACCGATGCCATGCCACGATCAGCTCGTTCCGCTTACCTGCATCTCCATAGCAGCTCTGCGTTTGTCAGCTGATCAGCGCCCAGATCAACAAACAGGGCCGACGGCGATCCACGGTGCACCACCCTCATGTGCACAGCCGGCGCGGCTGTAAGCGACATGGCACTTACCACGACGCTTATAAAATGCAATAATCGGCCGGTGCAGCTTTGCTGCATGTCACGTATCCAGGAAATCTGCATGATCTGGATATTTTGCAAGCGAGATAAACGCACTTGCTTTGCAGCAGTTGCTGCCTTGAATGATGACGCACGCATCCCAGCTGGCTCCACTGGCATCAGCCTGGTGCCAGTAGTATATAATGATGGTGTATACCACTTGGATGTTGGGTCGTTGGATGCCAAGCAACACTTGCAACAGTAGGGTTCTTAGAAACGTTGCAACGGTTGATGCGATCCGCTTCAGAAACGGTTATGATAATCAGGCGCAAACAATGGGATACCTTGACATGACCGACTCTTCCGCCTGTGCCTCACTGATGTCATCACATTGGCCTGACTGGTACATGATAAAAGGCACTGACAGCCTTAGCATATATGGATTGATGGATGTCATGCAATTCAGCTTGGGGATGGTAAATGACTGCCTGCGACCCCGGACACTTGGGTGCCCAGCAAGGGTGCCCAGCAAGGGTCATTTGTTTTCATACTATCTAACAACAAAGTGATTGCAGTGCATGCTGGTTACACAGGCGCGTGGGTTGATGTCTTGCAGGCATGCAAGCAAGCATGCAGGATAACAACCCCCCGGTGGGCCCGCATGCTTGAGAGCGGCAGTTACAGGTCAACTGCTAACCTCAGGAGGTGGGACTCATACCAGGCTCGGGGGCATAGAAAGGAAAGCAGTTGCAGCCGCACAGCACGCAGCCCTCACGCAGCAGCTCGAGTGGGCACGTCACGCGTTGTTGCGCATTAGCACGAGCTGTGAGCGGCTTCTTCGTTCCGTGCACCCCTTGCATGTGTGGTATACAACCAGAATACATACTGGTTGCGCAGTCAAGTGGTTCATGTATGTCAGGTTGCTCCGATGCACTGCATGCCGGAGCAGGCTGGTGTGGGGGTCTTGGAAGAGAACACGAATCCTGAAATGGGTTGCAGTAGTACACCAGATGCAGTACACTGCCAGCAGTTCTGAGATGTGGGCAATTAGGCTGTGCACCTCAAGTCGTTGCGCAGCAGTTGCACGAATGTCGCACGCATGGCTGACAGTCGTGCTTGCCCACCTGGCAGGTGCCATGTGTAAGGTCAGCCAGGTCTGCGACACAACTGGCATGCACTATGTATAAGACAATCACAGTAGCAATCGAATGTGGCATGTGCACGGACATTAGTAGACTGGGTTAGGCCTGCATCGCAGGGGAGCTGGACCTCGGGAGACTAGGTGGCTGCCAGCAGGGTGACAACGCAGCTGGCCTTTGCCTGCATTGAGGTGCCCAATGACCTGCAACCATATGGACAGTGCCAATCAGAAGGCCAAGCGAAAAGTTTTTGCACCAAGGGATTTGTAGTACATTCAGAACATGAGGCACAGCAGCTGAGTAGTGAGTACCAGAAGGCGAGTAGGAAGAGGCACTTGGCTACAGCTGGCTGGCTGATGTCGGGTGGTGGTGGTGCGATATGCCCAGCATGGCACATGCATGCAGCTTGGCGCAAGGCACGTGGGCATGACCATAAAAAAGGTGTTTGGGTCCACCCCTTGCGTGCATGCAGTTGACATTTGCTGTCACAATGCAGTGCCAAACAAAGGCACGTCATGCAGGCCAGCAGCAGGTTGTGCACATCCAGGAGGCAAGCTGGTCCACACGTCAGTCTCCGGCACTGTTTCATGGCTGTTCATGCTGCTCAATGTGGGACCCAACAACAGCCCGTGATGTGCTCTGTCGTGTGGGCTAGGCCCCTAGTTGTTCGCTTCTACATCCACAAATTGCTGTCGTGGTGCATGTTGGCTTGCCCAGCCCGACTTTCACTGCTTAAAGCTCTAACAAGCAACCCAGCTCTCATCCCCAGTTAAGTTTGCCCACACAACTTCCTTCCAAACGTGAAACAGTACAACACGTGTCACAACTCTGGTGCCTCAGCTCCTGCACTCGTATCTCACTGCCAGCATCCGGCAGATCTGCAGACCAGCAACTGCCAACAGCCGTGTATATGCATCGCGTACAACAGGCATCCATTGTCCAGCCTGGTGTAGCACAAGGCACGTACTACACAGCGGTGTCTAGGGTGTTTAATGAACCAAAGCCCAAACCCGTCTTTCACTACCCGCAGTGTCATGCTCTCCAGGTAGGTGATCACGTGCTTCACGTTGCTGCCCAGTACTTCCACCACACGGCAACCCTGGGCTGCATGCTGGGGCATGCCCGCTGGTGCCGCTGCTGCGGCCTCGGATGCACCCCCAGCTGCAGAGCTGACCGCAGCTGGCGCCTCTGCTGCAGCAGCTGTGTCGAATGCGCTGCACGTGAATGTGAAGCAAGCTGAAGGGTCGCATTCGCCGAAGCGCGCACACTGCATGTGGTATGTCTTGTCACACTGCGTGCACGGTGTGTGAAGGAGCAAAGCAGGCACGACTCATGGCAGAACTCTAGCACAACACAGATGGTGTTCATAGCGGGCGGACAGGAAGACGTTGCACGCCCCATGCAGTAGCAGGCAAGGGAAGGTTAGCAGCACGCGCCACTGTGCTGCGGTGCCACCTATGCCATGGGCAGCTGGCGCTCATCGTGATACAGCGGCCCCACTGTGCTCGCCTCATGGAAATGGGTAGGCCATCAGAGTGGGCCGCCTCGCACACGCTGCAGGTGTGGGGCTGGATCCAGTCACGTGGGGCGTAGTAGCTCACATGTTGCAGGCTGACGTTGCGCATCTTCGTCAGCTCAGCATACGAACAGTCTGAGAGATGGCCACCTGCCCTCAAGTCCGCCTGCCGCCTGATAGCCAGGTGTTCTGCCTGCTGTGCCCGCCTTGCTGCGCGTGCTCGCTTCCTGGCCCTGCACTCTGCACGCTGCTGCTCCTTGTCACTTATATCTAAGCCTGATTCACAAATATCACCTGTTACTTATATCTGAGCCTGATTCAGATGCTGCCGCCTGTGCATCTGGCTGCTCCATATCCTGCTGCACCTCCTGTTGCCATGTCTGCCTTTGTCAATGTTGCTGCTGCTGACCTGGCTGCTTCTGCAGCAGCCGCCCGTCTTGCCGCACTGGCTCCTGCGGCTGCTGCGGTTGGGTGTACAGTGCAAGCTACGCACGTGCCCCGGCGCCCCCTGGAGCTCCCTGCTGCGCATCAGCCTTTGCTGGCACTGCTGCACGTATGCGCTTGCGCGGTGGCTCGGCATGCAGCACAACGGCCACACGGTGCTTCGTGCGCTTGGGTGTGGGCCTCACAGCAAGCTGTGTAAGAGTTGCACCGAGCACAGGGGGCGCACCCATGCTCAGGCGAGCCGGGCGCTGGCGCTCCTTTGCAGTGCCTGACCGCCATGGAGCAGCAATAGTGGGTGTAACACGTTTCAGCGCACGCACGATGCCGCGCTGGGCCCATGGCCGTACACGAGGGATGCGACTGTGCACACCCGGGACGGCTAGGACCTCGTCCTCTTGAGGCCCCTGCGACTGGCCAGGGTCCCCCTGCTGCTCTGCCTCATCATCACACCCCGCCTCGACCTCCGCCGCAGCTCCAGCTACCGCATCATCATGCTGCAGCGTTGGCGGAGGCTGCTGGGTGGGTAAAGGTTTTTGTGGTGAGGGCACCGGCAGCAACGGCTGCTCCGCTGCACAAACTGCATGGCCGTGTGCTGCGGCGGGCTGTGCATGTGGCAGCGCGCCCTTGCCCTCATCCGCCTCACACATGGCAGTATCCACCATGTCGTGCTCCTCCAAGCTCTGCATGCACGCATGATACACGGCTTAGCCAAGGGGCCTGAACATCCATGGTTTTGACCATGGCACCCTACTCATGCGCTGAGACAGTAACTGAGGACAGCAAGCCCTGCAGCAACCCCATACACATCAACTGCAGGGACAAGTGCACTTGGCATGCATGAGGCAGTGTGTCAGAGTAGGTGGACAAGCGGAGCACCTCCAGCCAGCAGCAGGCCCTCTCCAGCGCACCTCGCTGCTTGCACGCGTGAGCCGCTGGCTGCTGGGTGTAGGAACTGTGTGAGGGGGCCACCGTGCAGTGCCCAGCTCCTGGCCCGCCACCTCCATTTCTGCTGCAGCCACCTCCTGCACCTCTGCTGCAGCCGCATCCAGCTGCTGCTTGTGACCAACCCCCTGCCCTACTCCTCCCACGCCCGCCCATGCGCCTGCACCCTCCTCCGCCTCCTCCACGCCCTCCTCCGCCTCCTCCTCCTCCTCCTCCTCGTCCACCTCCTCGTCCACCTCATCCTGCACCTCCTCCTCCACCCCCTCTTCCACCCCCTCCTCCTGCCCCTCCTCTTCCACCTCCTCCGCCCCCTCTGCTGACGTCACAACGTCCTCTTCACCCTGCATCGCCTCCCCCTGCCGCAAGTGCCCATCCAGCTGCGGCGCACCCTTGCGTAGGGCCACACCAGCCCTCTCCAGCTGCAGCTCTGGCTCTGGGTGATGGGTCTGAGTTGCAGGCTGGCGGCACGCCGCTGGCTCCTGGCCTTCGCACCGCCTGCCGCGCGCAGGCCCGCACTCAGCCGCCATCTGACCCGCCCCCACCTCTGCCTGTGGCCCATCCCACACCACCCCCTCCTGGGGACTACGCCCTGCCCAGTTCTCCGCCATGGCCGCCTGCGCCTCAGGTGCCACGTGCCACGTGCCACCTGAACCCTCACCCCAGACAGCCTCAGGATTGCTGATCGCGGCCGCTGCAGCACCCCGTAGTGCTGCACCATGCTGGGAGCTGGTGGTCCCCTGGTCAGGTTGGCTGCGGGGTCCAGGCTCTGTGTGCTGTGTCTCCGGCACGAAATCCAGCAAGGACTGGGTGGGCGGCTGCTGCTGCTGCAGCTGGGGTTGCATGACCTGCATGGGCACAGGCAGAGTTGGGCGCAGGCAGCATGGCAGAGTCGGATTGCCCAAGGGTCCAGGGCGCAAGGGGCAAGGAGGTTGGTTCATTGCTGCCCCACTCTCCCCTGCTGCTGCAACG
>BDCZ01000772.1:6855-22447 GCA_001662365.1 Chlamydomonas applanata
GGAGTGGCTGCTGCCCCTGGCGCCCAGGTACGCGCATGGGCCCCCACCCACAAACAATGCTCTCCTCCTTGCACGTCGCCATTTGCTGCCCACAAGGGCCTTGTCCTGGAGCTCCTCCCACAGCTGTCTGTCCCATGCGCCTGATGTACTGCCATGGTGCATCGCCATGATGTACTGCCATGGTGTAGGGTGAGCTCTTGTACTGCCATCTGATGGCGTGTACTGCCTGACTGCCTGTACTGTGCAGGTGTCAGACGGCCAGGTGCTCATGTGGGTGGACGACCCAGCTGAAGTGGCCAAGGAGGAGGTACAGAGCAGTGCAGCAGCGGCAGCTGAAGGGGCAGCATGAGAGATTACGTGTAACTGATGTGTGATGCAGGAGGAGCAGTCACGCTTGGTGTTTGTGGCGTGCAGCAATGGGGTGCTTCGCAACAACTGTCTATCTTATGGATCATGGTACATCTGTTGAGTTGTGCAAGTTGCTTGTACTGAGATTGCTGTACACTTGGGGATCACTGAACCCAGCTGAACAAGAGGAGCAGCTGTTGTACACTATGTTGGAGGATCTTGGTGAGCTTGTAAGAAGGGGCTTTCTATCGTCAGGTGGCCAGTCGTCGGGGCCCGGCACCTGGTAGTCATACTGGTCAAAATTTACAGGACCTTGACTCTGGCTGGAGCATGGACCTCAGCATGTCAACACTCTGGACAGGCGGCCAACCAATCAAGTTGCAGGCGTGAGGACGGTGCCAATCAAGCCTAAAGGATGATTGTCAGCCATGCTGGCATCACAAGTCCAACTGAAACCACTGTTGCATGCCGATTCAAAGTTGAGAATTTTTCAGCACCGTACTGTAACACATTGTGCTGCGTACTCGTGCCCAGCATCATTGGGCAGCCCAGCCAGACCTGGTCTCACAGCCAGCTCATGCTCTCACGCTTCTCAGTCGACCGTCACACTCACATCCCCTCGGCCAGCGCCCCGCAGCAGCGCCCGCAGCTGCGCAGCCGCCCGGAAGTCTGCACGCCTCGCAGGCCAGTTGAGTCCAAGTTCAATGGCTGCCAGCCTGGGGCGAGTTGATGCCAGCTGGACAAGCGGTGCCCACCGCTGGGGGCTCCATTCCAGGCTGGGGGCGCACACGTGCAGCGTGCGCAGGCACGGGAACAGGGGCGGGGCGTGGTGGTGGTGGTGGTGGTGGTGGTGGCTGGACTCAACGGCTGCCGCTGTGCTGGTGCCTGGGTTTACCGCGGACTTGCTGGTGCCTGCACCACAAGGCTCTGGGCTACGTGCACCCACGCTGATCTGCCCCGGCGCCCCACCCTCGTTGCCTGCCGATGCCATTGCTGCAATAGCAGCAGTAGCAGCAGCGGCAGCACCAGCAGCTGCAGCAGCAGTAGCAGCAGCACCAGCAATAGCAGCACCAGTAGCAGCAGCAGCAGCAGGAGCTGCTGCTGGCGCGCCCTGCGGCCCGTCCGTCTCCCCCTCCAGCAGCAGTGCCAGCTGCTCCCACTGCAGCTCCACACGTGTCACACAACGCCCCAGCCGAGTGCTCACCAGCCGCAGCAGCGGGCCAGGCACCCCAAACACGTCCAGGGCATATGTGTGGGGCTCCAGAGGGCTGAGGGCATCCATCAGGGCTGGGCTCCTGAGGTTGTGGATGTCCAGGATGAGGGAGCGTGGCTTGTGGGCTGCATGGCCCGGCCGGGCTGCTGCCCCACCTGCCGCCCCTGCCCCTACTTCTGCTCCCGCCCCTCCTTCTGCACCTGCGCCTGCACCTGCCTCAACGCCTGCAGCTGCGTTCGGGCTGCTTGGTCCCCCTGAACCTTCACCTGCCGGCCCTGCAATGCCAATGCTGAACCCTGCCACCGGCCCTGTAGCTGAAGGGCGTGCCCCCGAGGTTGATGTGGTGCTCGCGTTCACCTGGTGCGGCCGTGCAGGCAGGCCCCCAGCAGCTAACCCAGGCACAGTCCAGGGGTAGTACTGCTGATGCTGCGCATGCTGCTGTACTGCCCCGCTGCTGCTTGCCTGTCCAGGAGCGTTGACAGCAGCACCGCTACCAACCCCACTGCCACCATCCCTGCGGCCACCACCCTCCTCACCCTCCTCCTCCCCATCCCCGTCCGAGAACAGGGGGTCTGGGTGGGCATGGTGCAGTGTTTGGGGTGTAGCTGTTAGGTGCGCAGCCAAAGCCTGCACCTCTGCAGCTACTCGGGGTGCCAGGTGGTCCCCAACAGAACGGAGGATCACCCGCCCCACATCCACCTGAACCATGCTAGCCCGTCCGCCGGCTGCCGAGCCGCTGGATAACTCTCTGCCCAGGCCACCGGATGCAGCCGCCGCCCCGTCAGCAGCCCAGGGTGCGTGGGGCCCTGAGGGGCCAGCCCCAGCGCCTGACGCAGCCTCAGTCCCACTGCCTCCCCCCAGATGCAGAGCCGCAAGGCTGTGCTGCAATGGCCCCTGCCGCTGCTGCTGCTGCTGCATCTCGTCTTCGCCTGTGATAGCAGATGACTGCTGAGAGCCTGATGTGGACGTTGAGGGGGGTGCCTGGATGGGCAACAGGAGTAGCCCTGTGTGATCCCAGAAGCCTGGCACCTACAGGGGAGTGAGCATTCCAAAACCACAGGGGAGCATTGAACAATAACGCCGTGTTATTCCAGGTGTTATTCTTCTTCTTATTATTATCATTATTAGGGGAGCATAGAGCCGGACGTCAGCTCGCGTCACAGCCGAGTGCATATCAGTTCCTGTATGGTACAGCATGCTACTGCTGGATCCTTTCTTAAGCCACAGGCCAGTCTTGGAAATGTTGGTGCCATGTACATGAACATACTGTTGTCATCGTCGTACGCAAGGCGCATGCATACCGTGCTGTACATGGCACCATGGCAGTCATCCAAATCACAGGATCACGACACCCCCACACCATGGCACCCCGCAGTACATGCCTGCAGTACAACAGGCACGCGCCTGCATGAAAGCAAGCGAGAGGCGGGCCAGTGGGCATCCGGGCGCGGCCATGGACAGCAGCGGCTGCTCAAGTGAGGGGGACAGGGTGGAGAGTGAGAGGGACGAGAGGGATGGCGCCTGCAGCACCGCGCGCAGTGTGGCCGGTGAAAAGTAGCCCCGGAGTGTGACAGCTGTGAGAGCAGTGCAGGCAGAGATGACCGGGGTGATGGCTGCCGAGGTGTCAAAGTCCAGGCAGCGCAGGCTGAGGGACATCAGCCCAGTGAGCTGGGTGAGAGGGCCGAGGGCATGAGCGTCAGGAGGTCCTGTGTTCCCCCAGCCGAGTGCCAAGTGCTGCAGGCCAGCTGGCAGCACCGCTGGCAGCGGGTGCCAGGGTGGCGCGTCCTCATCTGTGTCACACATCTCTAAGGTGAGATGTGTGAGCCGTGTGAGGCCGTGGAGGGAGGAGATGAGCGACCGGGCAGCTGGGGCGGCGTGCTGTGGCAGCAGTGGGTCTGTGATACGCAGGTGGACCAGTGCTGGACAGGTGGCTGCCAGGCTGGTGCATAGGGGGGCGGAGAGCATGCAGGCATGCAGTTGCAGGTGTGTCAGGTGGGCTGCGCGCTCCCATTCTGTCAGTGCTGCACTTGACCCAGGTCCCACGCACAGGCCCTGCAGGAGTGCGACCAATAGGAAGGGGTCAAGTTGTGTGAGTGTGATGTGCAGCACGCACAGCATGTGCGGGGTCTGAGCTGTTGCATACTGGAGTTGTTTGTGTAGCGGTGTGAGACGCGTGCCTTGGAATGGTGGTGATGTGCCTGCGGCTGGTGTGCTGCGTCCAGGAGCACTAGCTGTGATTTCTGCAACAGATCCTCACACAGATCCCCACACAGATCTGCAACAGATCCCAGGACAGATCCCCACAAATCCCATGCATGCAGCTGTCCTCCATGCATCTCTGCCCGGCTGAAGCCGACCGGCAAAATGTGACCATGACTTGCTCCTGGTCATCGTTCTACTTGCGCTTCCTCTGCCTCACCTGCAGCCTCAGCTGTGTCACGGCGCCATGCATGCCACTGCGCTGCGCAGCCCATGAGGCCAGGAATGCCGCGAGACACCCGTCCTGATGCACCTGATGCCCCTCCGTCATGAGTTCAAGGGGATGCCCGTGTGCATGCTGGCCCTCATGCTCGTCCCCATCTGCCACATCTGCATGCCATTGCTGTTGCATGGCACCTGCTTGGACATCGCCAGCATGCACAGCATCGTCTGCATGGGAACCTGGCCTGCTGTCAGCATGAACTGCATGCTGTGCGTCAAAGTCAAAGTTCAGCGCTGCAGCCTGGCTTTTCAGGCTGAGCCGCAGCTCCCGCCCATCAGCTCGTCCAGGCCCAGCGAAGCATCTTGCGGCGTTTCTTGATTGCTCCACGCTGCTTGGAAGAACAAGACTCAGCGTTCTCACGTGCTGCAGCGCCACACCACGTGCACGCCGGCAGCTGTGGTAGAAACATAACAGGCTGCGCGGGTCCAACCAAGAACAAATCCCGCTCAGTACATCAGATGGTAGTTCGTGAAGATCAAGCGCCATTTTGTATTGATAAACAGAAACCCATGGATTCTAGGTCTAATCCCTGCTCAATGCGATGCAACGATGGCGTCCCCGGTTTCTTCGATCTGTGTATTCTATTACATGATAACATAAACAACCAAAGCCACTCCTTTTCTGTGCGCCACTTGTATTTATACGGTTTCTCGTTTGGGATGCTGGATGGGAGGGATGGGCGAATGCGGGATTGGACCACCAGGAACTGATGACTATTGTCCCGGGCTTGTCTTGCTCCACCGTTTGCGTGTTCAGCGTGAGCTGTGCACCGGCACATGCACGGCTCCACGCCTGCCGCGCACCAGCCTACAGCTCACCAGCTTTGTGGTGCCCTGATACATGACAATGACGATGGTGTGGTGTTGGGCAAGCGCATGGGGACAAGGTGCCATCTGCAAGGCAGTGTGTATACAGTATACACAGTCTACATAGGTCAGGTGTTCACCAGTGGAACAAGAACTTGTCTGCGCCGCCATGCAGCAGCAGGGGACGATATACGGTAAATACAGGTTGGTCTGCATCAAGGAGCCTGACCACCACTCACGCCAGAAGTAGCGGCAACCACCACAGAGGTTCGAGTTGCTGGCCGCATTCACGGGCACCACCAACACCACCAACACCACCACCACCACATGCACGTGCGTTGCGCCGTGCAGCAACCCTAACCAGACAAAACAGTTTGGTACTTGCCTGCCCCGCTTGCAATCTTGTTCTCTGCACAGCTTTAGGTGGCAGTGGCAGGGCGATAAGTGCAGCACAGCGGCAGTGCAGCATGTACAGTGTGCTCTCAGTAGTGTGCTCTCAGTAGTGTGTTCTCGGCACCTTGCCATGGGAAAGGCGGGCACAGCACCCACGCGTGGCCCTTGAGGCAGCGCATTGTGTGCGAGCAATGATTACGGCTAGGCATTCACAGTCTTCATCATGCTGTGTCGAGGATAAGGGAATCCATCAGCTTCATGAGCTTGGAAGGTGGTTACAAGCTTGCCCACTCCTACGTTTGGGCTCCTGTTGAGTGGCTCCACATATGAACCATGCCAGAACCCAGCCGCAGGCGCATGCCACCCACACTATCCGGCTGCTGCCACAGATTGCAGCCGCACTTGCAGCCTCTGTCCCAGCCAGCCCCGTCACAGCTCCGTCGCAGCTGTTTCAACCTGCCTGTCGCAGCTCGGCCGCAGCTATAACAGCCGGCATGTAACAGCGCAATGCTTCACAGCCCCGTGAACACCACGTTGTCTCGCACAGCGCTGGGCCCACGCTCCTGGTACTCCGCACGACTGGTCACAAAATGGGAGTGAGGCGCTGCCGCCGACGTTTGACCGGTTTGACCGGTTTGACCAGCGGCGGACGCGAGCGCCGCGCACTGGGCCATGAGGAGTGATCCGCCCAGCCATGCTGTGTGACACGCGTTGCGGCGCCCAGCACTCAGGACAGACACGTCGACGGGCTGCACGAGAAGCGTGTGGATGCACACAGCAACATGCAAACATTTTCATTGTCGTGTGCGATGATCTCAATACTGTGAGTGGCACAGATATTGTTGGCGGCTAAAGAATCCCAGCTGCATCGAACGGGTATGAGAGAAAGACACATCAGCCAGCAGAGTCGATGAACGGACTGCTCAGGTCCATTTGGTTGCGCCCAGTTGGCTGCCCTCTTGAACTCCCACGGAAGTGCAAACCTTGTGTGCTAGCAAGTTACCCTACCTTGGAGCCCGCAGGTAGGCGAGCATTGACAAGCGTGGTGAGTTCTGCCTGCAGCCGCCGCCCAAAGTTGCGCGTGGCGGTCGTACCGCCCGCCAGCACAACATGACCGTACAGCGCTCGCCGCGAGTCAATCGGGCAGCCACGCACTACGCCGTCCACCAGCTGCGGCCAGTGGCCAAATACGGCCACATCTAGTCATCTTCCATCACCAATTGCGTGATGTAGCCAGTTTATAGTCAACAGCCAAGTGTTCCAAGTAGGGCAGGCAGCCAAAAGCAGAGGACAAGCCTGTCTTGGAGGCCGGTGTGGATACGCTGTGCATCCCTAGCCAGGCTTTATCATTTGCGACGCACCTGGTGTAGCGGCGTGCAGGCCGCCGCAGCCGCAGCTGAGAGAGGGGCGGGGGCTGAGGGCGCCGGGGGCCTGAAGAACATCTCGGGAGCAGTGTAACGCTCTGGGCCCACTGGCACACGGATCTCCTGCACACGCATGGCGAGCTTGGTTCGTCACATGGCTCCTAGCCTCTTCCACATTCCCGCTAGTTCAGGTAACATTTCTTACAACAGCCCCAGCATACACTGCACGCCGTGGGCGGACCCGTTGGCCCACCGGCCCGCGTACTGCTGGCTGCTGTACAGCAATCCACAAGCTGTCTTGTCCCCTGATCCCCACTCTAAGCCCTGTGCCCTACCTTGTTCCCCGCGCGGGGGTCGGTCACCACCATTTCGCGCCACAGCTTCACTGGCTCAGCGCCCCACCTGTGCACAGCAGCCAGTGCACACGTGCAATGCATGGCAAAAGTGCTCGCTTCGCAGCACCATTTTGCAGCACCCATAACAGGGTGGATAGACAGATAGATAAACAAAACCATGCATTTGACAGGGCCTGGCGGACATACCGTGTGTCTAGGTAGATGACAAGGCACAGCAGGCCCAAAGCACACCACCTCCCCCCACCCCTCGTGGCCCAAACCGACAATACAACCAAGCAAGAGCGCGCTGCCCAGCCGACCCACCGTGCAGCCTCCCGGCCCAGGTCACCAGCGCACACGTAGCCGTGTGCCTCCTTTGCGCCACGCGCCACGGCCAGCGCCTGCTCTGGAGGCACCCCCGCGCCACGCTCCCTGTGCACATCACACCATCACACAGTCAGGGCCGCATCACACATTCAGAGAGCTTGCGGCTTGACCCCGGCTATAGCCTCAGGAGCTTACGCTGTGATGCGTGCGCGCAGGCCGTCCCCATGCGCTCAAAGGTTGGCGCTTCATTTCGTGCACGCAGGGCATGTAGGTGCGTTGGAATGCTGCTTTCGCTGCTGTCCAGGGGCTGGTCATGCGCGGCCGTCACGCCGACAGTCAACACGGCCCCAAACATATAGTTGTGTAGTATGTAGGGAGTGAAGCACAAGAACACAGAGCAGTGTGAGAACGCAAAGGACACTCTTGTGGCACATCAGCATGGCCCACCCACCTCAATGCACCCAGCACAGCCGCCGACACGTCTCGCCCCCCAAGCGGCATCGATCTCACTCCTGCCCTCACCACATACCCGTCCACGATCGGCACTACACTTGTAGTGCCCTCCCCCACGTCAACCACCACCCCTGTGAGGGCAGTACAACCCATGCCAGCTGTACTGCTGCGGAGGCCCCCTGATGAGCCACGTAGCTGTTGTGTACTGTTGCTGCTGCAGGCCGTACTGCCCACGCCATCGCCAGTGCCGCTGGTACTCGCAGAAGGCTGTACGCTACTGCCGGCGGCGGGCTGCATGCTACTGCCGCCCTCACCGCCCGCAGAGTGCACACTACTGGCCGCATACAGCGCCAGCACTGACTGCACCCCCACGTGCAGCCCAGCCACGCCAAATGTCTCAAACATGATCTGTGGCCCGGGGAGAGGAGGAAGGCAGAGGCACTAGTGCAGGCAAGGGGTCAAGTGTTGAATGGCGATCGTGCTTCCATCGTCCCTCCACTGTTGCTCAAGCAAGGCAGTCTACTACGGTAATCCGGTGATGATGCTGATGATGCTGATGCGTCCGCTCACGGCGGCACCGTAAACCAGCCCGCGCCCACATCAGCACTGACAGCACTTTAAACCCTGACCTTGAAAATTGCCTTGAACCACCCCCCAGCTGATCCCTCGCCCTTCAGCCACCACCTTCTGGCCATGGCTGCAAGCCTCACGCTGCTCCCATTGCACCCCATACCAACCTCGGTCCCAACGCCACCTGCCAACACAAGCCTCGTCCCTTGGAAACAAACAGCAACAGACAGACACAGCAGCTCCATGGCGCCCGCACCTCTGCCAGTGCCTCCCGTGCCTCAGGCGGGTTGCAGGGCGGCTCAGTGAGTGAGAACACGTGATCTTCCGGCTCCACGCGCAGGTACCTGACAGAACAGTACAGCAGTACAGCAGTGGCAGTACGGTGGGACGGCTGTACGCTGCTGGGGGGATGATTTTGGTGTGACAGCAGCGTCGTGCAGTGGAGCAGCAGTTCCGCGCTTGCAGAGCAGTGCTGGCACGTAGCAGGCAGGGGCACAGCATCTGGGTCAGAGGCGGGCAGGTGGGGCCGGGTTTCACAGGTGAGCATACTGTTTGGATTCATCGTGCCTGCGTGCTACTGGCATGCTGGTCACCAGCTGCGTGTGCGCTCCTGCTGCATGCGGGCAGTCTAGAGTCAGCACCCCTGCAGTTCCCTTGTAACTCTCCCTCTCACTCCCTGCGTCAGCACCCTCCGTGTTGCTCACGGGCCATGCGTGAGGTCACCCACTGATAGATGAGCTGCTGGTAGAGCCGCTCCATTGCATCCCAGCTCTCCACCTGTGACATGTGTGTGATTAACTGATCATGCAACGCATGCAGTTGGGTGCAAGCAGCATGGACATGTGCAGCACACTGATGTGTGGCCCATGCATGGTGCGCGCCAGAAAAAGGCAGGTGCGCGATGGACTGCATGGCACATGTGCGCATGCATGCCAATACCCCGCGGCTCAGATGACCCACCAGGCCCTGGCGCACGGGGTAGGTGAGCGTGCAGGTGGCTGCATTGTTTAGCGCGTCGTCGCCCACCCAGCAGTCAAGGTCAAGCCCTGCTGCCCCAGACCGCACGCCACTGCCAAGCTTGGGATCAAATTCCTTGGTCGCCAGCACCGTAGGGATTGTGTAGGTCGGCTGCGCAGCGATCAGACACCAAACCCCAGCTGTTGGGATAGGGGCCAGCTGTTGATTTGCATACTTGCACCTCGCTCTGACATCGGAATTACAAGCGCATGCATGTATACTATCCTACCTGCGCGTTCCCTGCAAACCCAAGCTTTGTCAGCCCACTCCCTGCGTCGATTACGACTGCTGGTCGCTGCCAGCAGTCCCAAGTGATATCAGCCATGCTTATTAAATTATAGAATTCAGACTCCTGCATGACGCAAGTTCACATTCTGCAGTTCGTTGAAGAGGGCAACGAACAAAAGAGATTGCAAGCAAAGCACTTTGTTGAATACATCATCGCATATAAAAGAGGATCCAAACCAACGATGCTGAGCCAGTTCCTATCGGCATGTTGAGCAACACAGCGCGATGAGCTTCTCAATCCCAAACCTCAGGCGTAATAGCCTGACTCAAATGCTTGCGCTGTCCTCACAAGCACCTACCAGTCACCAGAACCAACAGGGTGCGGATGTGAAGACGAAGCAGTTCGCAAATGGGGACACGTATTCAGGAAGCTGGCGCAGTAATCACGTAAGATACGCTTCCACCTCCTGTGCCGCGCTGTCGGCCTGTGTGTCTGATGACCATGCCAGCCTCAGCGCATCAGGTCACCATGAGTTTAGGCTTCACGCAGTGCAATGGGGTGCAACATGAATAACACACGCATCCAGTCCACCGCCTGCTTCAAACCCCACTTGACGTCGCTGCAGCCAGAAGGGGAGGGGCGATATGCGTGGGCATCAGGTGCCTGGTACGAAGGAAGCTGGAAGGTGTGCGAGCAGCCTACGATGGGGTTCGGTAAACTTGCATGACCTTGCATGGCAAGACCATGGACTGCATGCATCATGGGCCTGCTGCCACTTGTACAATACAGCAGTGCTGCGCCCTCAGCGCCCACCTGCACACTTCACACTGAAGCCTTGGGGCCTGCCTGGCTGCAGGATGGTCGCAAGCATGGGTGCGGCAAGTGTGTATGGGCAAGCGGAGTGGCATATGTGGGAGAGTGGCGCGATGGGGCCATGCATGGTACTGGCACGCTCACATCACCCAATGGCGCTCGGTACCAGGTAGGGCAACTGCCTCAGCTGCTGCTCCTCATGCTATCACTGGCGCTGCAAACGTGCTTCTTGAGTAGCGCAGCTTGCTGGGGCAGTGTGAACGGGAGGAAGGGAGTTGGTTGTTGCGGGATCGGGGTTGTATGAGGCTATCATGACCTATGCCTTAAGAGCTGTAGCCCACCCTTCTGGTGCCGCCACAACCGCGTTCTTGGCTGCATGGCGACTGCGCATCATAAGCATTTCACACTGGTATCGCCTGTCGTACTGCACCGGTATCACACTGGTGTGGCTTGTGTATCACATCGCATCGCAGGGCGGGTGGCAGGGCGACCAGAAGCATGGCCTGGGTAAGCAAGTGTTCTCAAATGGGGACAGCTATGAGGGCCTGTGGCGCACGGGCAAGCAGGACGGCCCTGGCCGGTGGGTGCCCATGCATGCAAGCACACATCATGCACGCAAGCAGATTTCATGCATGCAAGCACACATCATGCATGCACGCATCTTGCCATGTGCCTGCCGACCTTTTTCAAGCGGCCTGTGGCCCATGGCACCTGTGCAGGCTGCCTCCCGTGCACTCCATCCTCAATGCCCCCAGCCGCCCTTTGCTCATTCCCAGCCGCCCTTGGCTTGATACCAGCCCGCCCCTTCCTTCGTTCTGACCCGCCCCTGTGCTTGGTTCCAACCGCCAGGTATGTGTTTGCCTGCGGGGATGAGTATGATGGCGAGTGGCGCGGCGGTGCGTTCAACGGCGCGGGGACGTTTGCGTGGGCGACTGGAGAGCGCTATGACGGGCAGTGGAAGGTGCGGCAGCGCTGCTGGGCGCAGACTGTTGGGGGTGGAGCCGTGGGGTGGGGTGGGCATGTGCAGAGGGAAATCCCACGCAGCGGCACCAGCGGTACAGATAAATTGTTTTTCCTCAGATTTGTCCGCGGTACAGCCGTGCCAGTGGCGGCAACAGATGCCGCGCCCAAGCCAGCGAGAAGGATGCTGTTCTGGGATTGCCTACCTGCCCGCCTGCCCATGCCTAGGCCTCTGCACTCAAGCACGTGTCACTCAAGCAAAGAGGTCACGTGTTCAATGGTGTTTGGCGCCCCCTGCATGAGCAGGAAGGCAAGCCGGATGGCGTGGGCGTGCTGACCCTGCCTGACGGCTCGCTGTATGATGCACAGTGGTCGGGTGGGCGGCGGCACGGCGTGTGTCTGTACCGCCCACCCCCACTGCACGGCCTAGGTGGGTCTGGGGGATGGTGTCAGCAGCAGGGTGAGGGGAGCTGCTCTGAGAAAGGAGCACCCGGGACTAGCGGGTGCCTGCTGCTGGGAGAGCAGGTGCTTGACAAGGCTGCTAGTGATAGAGGGCTGAGACTTCGCCTACAGCAACTCGTCTTTGAGAGTTCCATGGAAGGCGTTGTACTGCATGGGCTCGTCCCCACGCTGGAACACTGGAACACATAGGCGCCCCATGCGCACAGCACATGCGCGTGCCAAGCACCCTCCCCGCGTCCCCTGCGCCTCTAAGAGTTCCTGGTACAGGCACCCACTGCTGCAGCACAGGGCAGTACGTATTCACTTGTTTTTTGCGCCATGCCTGCTGTTCCGTCTGTTTGTACCGCAGATGGTTTGTCGGGTGGTGGTGGTGCGAGCGGAGCCCTGCTGCGGCGTCGCTCCTCTCACACCTTGTCTGACAACACGCAAGATAAGTCAGCTTATGGAGAGATGGCTAACCATCCACAGGGCCGCCAGGGCGGCTTCCAGTCCCCTAGCTACACAGGCATGGCGTACATTGGTGCGTGGGCGCATGGGTGCGCGCATGGGTGAATCCGCATGGCGCGCATGGGTGAGCCTGCATGGGACGCATGGGTGAATCCGCATGGGGCGCATGGAAGTGCTGGAGTGCTTTGGGCTGATGATGGGGGCCCGGCTGCTTGCTGTGACGGTGGGGCGCTTGCGGCAGTGCCGGCGGTATGCATCATCCATTGCTCACTCACTCACTTGCTCGCTCACTCAACCACTCGATCACCCATTCACACTCTTACCCACTCACTGACTCAATCAATCACATGCTGACTCATTCATGCGCTCACTTTTTCACTCGCTCCTGCCGCTGGCGTGCCATGCATCTGCTGTGCCTCTGCCAGGGTCCCCACCAGCCGGCTCGCCCAATGCCAGCCCCACAGTGGCAGGTTCTGGAGGAGCTCGGCTAGGGACGAGCCCCAGCGCAGGCGATGACTCACCAGCCGCAGCCGGCACAGCTGGCATGATCTCACCCCTGCCGTCCCCAGGCGGGGGCGGTGGGGGCGGTACAGGGTCTGCATGTGTGCGGCTGTACAAGAAAGGGCGGGTGGTGAAGGAGTGGGCGATAGGCCGGGAAGATGCGGAGGTCATCCTGGCAGCACTCTCACGCAACAGGTGTGACGGAGAGATAAGGTTGTGTGACCTGGCGACAATGCACCTCACCATCTCCACCTCTCACTCCTTACCTTGACTTGGTGTCGCCGCAAACATTATTTGCGCATGACCGGGTCCGTGGCTGGATTTGCCATAGCTTTAAGGAAAAATGGTTATGTACAGGAATAAGCTGTAATGCAGTGCAGCACCTTGTGGTCCGGTATCCTTCCTCACAAACACTTTGCCTTTTTTTTACTCCTGCCGTGTCAAATGCCGTGACCTGCCCCCAGGCCTGGCACTGCCATCTCTCGCCTGCTGCGCAAGGGAGGCACCAGCCCCCAGCCGGGTGATAAGCGTATGGGGGAGGCCATCTTCAAGGGACACTCCTCGTATGAGCTCATGCTCAACTTGCAGGTACGGTTTTGAACAGTACACTGTACTGTGCTGCACTGTACTGCACTGTACCGTACTGTACTGCACTGCACTGTACAGACTGTTGTGTATTGCCCTGTTCTGTGCAGTCTGTCGTGTGCAGCTGGATTGGCTGTAGGCAGTACGCACCCTTGTTGTACCGCTGTAGTGCCCCTTAGACAGGCTCCTGTTCGCCTGGAAAGTAAGACAGTGAAGCACTCAGCATCAGCAGTTTCTCTGCACTCAGCATCAGCAGTCTCTCAGCAGACTCTCTGCGCACCAGATCGACTGGGCACGGGCTCCGGTGTGGAAACCACCACGCCGTGCCGTACATAGTGGATCACTGGTGTATGATTGGTCCAACTTGTTGATGCATCTAAGCTATAACAGTTCCAGTTCGCAGTGCGTCTTCTGTGTGGTTCTCTCCCACCTTCTCTCACACCTTTGATGAAGATGCGATCTCTCACACCCTGAAACCCGCCCCGCTGCATGCCGCAGCTGGGCATCCGCTACAGCGTGAGCCGCATCACTCCTGAGACCAGCCCCAAGGAGCTGGGAGATGACGACCTCGGGCTCAAGGTGTGACCAGGGCTGGTTTGACCGTGTTGACCGGGTTTGACCGCGGCATTGACCGGCATTGACCAGGGTCGGACCAACTGGTACCTGACCTCAGCAACACACACCGTACACGGCCTGCACAACTGAGTGGACCCGTACTGCTTCCTGATCCCCCTGCCTGCGTCTGGATATCTTCAACATGGCTTTGTACTGCTTGTACTGCTTATCTCACACAGGTCAAGCAGTACTTCCCCCGTGAGGGCAGTGAGATGACGCCTGTACATGCGACAGAGGAGTTCTTGTGGAAAGACTACGCACCCATGGCTTTCAGGTGCGGGACGGCTGCAGTACAGTGATGCATGACCATGTTACAGCTGCGGTACATATGCGGTACAGCGTCAAGACCGCATGCGGTACAGCTGTGGTGCAGCAGCAGTAAGGCTGTGATGCAGGCACAATGCAGGAGCATCACAATTTTGATATGGCTGCAGCTGCTGCTGCACTCAGCTCGATTGGTGCACCACCCCAGCGCAGGGCGTTTGAATGCCATGATATCACGGCAGCCTCACAGCGATACATGATAACGTCGGTCAAACGTTGTTGTGATCAGAGTGCTTGTCTGTGCCGTATGCCTGGTCGCAGGAAGCTGCGCGAGCTGTTTGGGGTGGATGCGGGCGACTACATGCTGTCGCTGTGCTCCAATGCAGCGCTGAGGCAGCTCAACACGTGCGTGTGTGTGATGCGCGCGCCCGTGTGTGTGTGGTGGTGGTGGTGGTGGTGGTGGTGGTGGTGGTGGTCGTGCGGGGGAGGGACGTGTGGGGGTGCGGTGGTAACGCCTGCAGGGAAGTGCGCAGGGCTCTGGAAGCTTCCAGAGCCAGGGCACGGGGAAAGGGGGGGGGGGGACCAAAGGGGTGCAGGTGGAGACAGGGGTGGGGCCTGCATGTAGCATGTGTGCGCAAGACGTGCGGCCAGGGGTATGGGCAGGGGCATGGCAGTGCGTGCACGTGCTCGGTAGGAGCTGGGTGCTTGCGGTTTAGTGGACGGCCAGTGGAACTGAATATGTGGTGAATCGAGGTGATGGCTTGCCTCACTGATCACACCCTTCACTCTCCTCACTCCCTGGCTCTCCCCTCTCTGTCTTCTCTCTCCTCAAACCCTGACTCACACATGGCTGTGGCTGACGTCCGTGCGCACCGCACTTCCTGCCCCACCGTAGACCGGGCAAGTCAGGCGCTGTGTTCTTCCTGTCTGATGACGACCGCTTCTTTGTCAAGACACTGAAAAAGAGGTGGGTGCGCGCGTGGTGGGGAGCAGGGCTGGGGTTTGCTTTGGGTCTGCGGCTAGCGCGCAGGTTTCAGGGTTGTCTTTGGGACCAGGACCTGTGACACGCCGTGTTATTATCATTAATAGGGCTCAGGGTTGGGGGCTCAGGGTTTGGGGTCTGGCTTTGCACGGGTCAGGGCTTGCGAGTTTCAGGGTTTGCCCTTCGGCAAGCCTTGGGGTTCAGGGCCCATAGTTCTGGGGGAAGAGCTTGCAGGGTGCCAAGCCAAATACGTTACATGAATGAAGGTGTGCACCCCCCAGCAGCATGCCTACAGGGGTCTCCTTACCCGCTCTCCTGGCACCACCGAGTGCCACCTCCGACCCTCCTGCAACAACTGCACCCCACCATGCACCCCACCCCACCCCACCCCACCCCACCCCACCCCACAGTGAGGCGATGTTGCTG
>BDCZ01000773.1:2170-19952 GCA_001662365.1 Chlamydomonas applanata
GACGCCCCCGCCGCGATCCCAATCGCCCGTGAGAAGGGCCGTGTAGCCCAGTTCGTGGAATGCAACGCGCTACTGGAGGAGGTTCAGAAGGGCCTGGCAGCGTACCTCGAAAAGAAGCGCCTCTTCTTCCCGCGCTTCTTCTTCCTGTCCAATGATGAGATGCTGGAGATCCTGAGTGAGACTAAGGACCCCACCCGCGTGCAGCCACACCTGAAAAAGGTAAAACATGTGCCTGCTTGCAGTACAAAGTGCTCTTAGTACGGTGCTGCTTACAGTACTGAACTTGGTGTGACCGACCGCGACGTCTTGTGCTTGCTCTCAGTCTACATTCTATTGGCTTCTTCCTTTGGAGCTCTTGAGGAGGCCAGACATATGCATTGCACTGTAACCCTGAATTTCACATCCTAGACTTTCAAACGTTACACCTGTAAATCCACTTTCTAAAATTCTGACAAGCCCTGACACCCTGGTGTTGCAGTGCTTTGAGGGCATTGCCAACCTTGACTTTGATGAGGAGCTGGTCATCCACGCGATGAACAGCGTGGAGAAGGAGCGCGTGCCATTCAAGGTGTGTGTATGTGGGGTGGGGGTGCGGGTGGGTTGGGGTGGGGGCACCCTACTGCCTGAAGACTAAGGAATCGCAGCACCTCGTTCAACGGAAAACGCTGTAACAAGTCAAGGACCCTACTGCCTAGATGTGTCATTTTGGTACTTGAGAATTCGAAGCTGGATTTGGGGTTCATCTGTACTATAACATTGATTTGTAACAAGCAGGTCTGGGGTGGGGAGAGGAGGGCACGCGCCGCTCACGGCGCGGGTGCTGATGCAGGAGTGAGCACAGCAGTACACGTATGGCCCGCGCTGCGCCTGTCCAACATCATGCACTGCCCTGCTGCTGCGCGTCAGCTGAGCCATGCTGTGCGTGCTGCGCTGTGCCGCCTATGCAGGTGACGATTGACACGAACAAGGCGCGTGGTGCGGTGGAGAAGTGGCTGCTGGAGGTGGAGGAGCGCATGTTTGAGGCAATTCACCACGTCACGGAGCGTGGCATCGAGGTGCGAGCACGCGCTTGCTGCGTATGCACGAGTGCGCTTGGTGTTTCGGTGCTGGCTGCATGTGCACGAGTGCGCTTGACGGTTCTGTGCTTCCCAAAGGCACCGTGCAAGCGCCTTGGACGTTGGACCTGTCTCCAGTCTCCAACGTCCAAGATGAAATGACGGACTGTTTGTCCGGCTCCTCAAGCTCACAAAGCACGTGCAGCATGTACATAACATGTGCCCTTGCTGCTGCACGCTACCAGCATCATGGCTCTAGCAGCAATGTTATAGCATGCATGAAACTGATGTGCCATCCTACCCATGTGTCTTCATCCCTATGTGCTGCATTGTGTGGCGTGGCTGTAGGCGTACGCCGGCCGGCCACGTCACGAGTGGGTGCTGGAGTGGCCTGGCATGGTGGTGCTGGTGGTCACTGCCATCTACTGGACACGCGGTGAGTTGGAGTTGCCAACCCACTGGCAGCCAACGGAACCGTGCTGCCACTTGCCTGCTCACTGTCATTCGTCAGCCAGGCACAGACCTGCTGGCAGCTGCAAGCTGTACCGCCTCACAAAGTGCATAACCTCACAAACCTGTACTTTCGCGTGGATTTGTACCGCCTTAACTCTTTGTCACGTGCCGGACCACGACACCACAATGTACCGCACAGGTGTGACCGAGGCGTTGCGTGGCAGTACGACACCCGCGTACGAGGCGCAGTGCACGGCAGACCTCATGAAGATCGTGGACCTTGTGCGAGGGCAGCTCACCAACCTGCAGCGCGCCACGCTGGGTGCGTGCATTTTTTATCTTGCGCGCCTGAAAGTGTGTGGTTTGCCCGTGCGTGCCTTGTAGTGTTAATGAGAATCAGGCTACCCTCATCAAAGTTACTTCGCAGCACCCCTAGTGGAAAAACGTAACATGCCAAGTCAAGCTGTAGAGCTTGAAATGTTACCAAAGCGATGCCTAGTACTGATAGAAGGCTGGTACGTTGTGCTGCAGGCGCGCTGGTAGTGATGGACGTGCACGCGCGCGATGTGGTGAGCACACTGGTGGCCAAGCGCGTGGAGGCAGACACTGACTTTGAGTGGCAGGCGCAGTTGCGCAGGTGCGTGTGTATGTGTGGGGTGCCTGGGGCTGTGTGGGTGGAGTCCTCACGGCTCAACCTGTGAGGTCTTCGAGTCGGTTTTCGAAACTTGCCGCTTGCGGTTTTCTCTGGGGGTTTGCCGTGGTGGTTTGCCTGGTTTGATGTGGCTTCGCGTTGTCCTGGCATCACCTGGGTCTGTACTGGGTCTGTGCTTTGGTTAGCGTCGTTTTGGCTGAGTGTGTGTTGCCTGGGTCCTGCACGGACGCCTTGCACCTGGGACCCTACCACGCAGCTACTGGGAAGCTGACCCCAACGGCGAGCGCGAACTCACGACGATGATGCGCATGATGAGTGCGACAATCGAGTACGGCTATGAGTACCTTGGCAACTCATCCCGCCTCGTCATCACACCACTCACGGTGCGGCTCGTGGCTCTTGCATAATCGCCTGGCTCTGGCAATACGCCCTGGCTCTGGCGACCGGCCGTGAACATGGCAACACGCCTGACACCACGCCCCGGCGCTTGCAGCACGCTCAAACTACCGCAGCACTCCGTGGCTCTCTCATCACCTGTTGCTTTGTCCCCTGCATCCTCCTGGGGTATGCAGCTGGGGTACTACGGGGCCAGGGTCGGGTACACGGGTGTCAGCGTTCAGCTGTGTGCACGCCAAACACGCAGGGATGAGGAAACATATATGCGAAACATGGACTGTCATCTGGCTGAGCACGGGCTGTCATATTGAGACGGGACGGGCTGTGTCACGTGGCAAAGGATGGACGCACAACACGGGCTGCTGTGCGCGTCATGTGTGCGCCGCAGGACCGATGCTACCGCACACTCATGGGCGCACTACACCTTACGTTGGGGGGCGCCCCCGAGGGCCCTGCAGGCACCGGAAAGACAGAGACCACCAAAGATCTGGCCAAGGCTCTAGCCCGCCAGTGCGTCGTCTTCAACTGCTCGGATTCCCTGGACTACATCGCGATGGGGAAGTTCTTCAAGGGGCTGGCGTCCTCTGGAGCGTGGGCGTGCTTTGACGAGTTCAACCGCATCGATCTCGAGGTGCTCTCAGTGGTGGCCCAACAGGTGCTTGACATCCAGCGCGCGATCGGTGCAAGGATGCGGCGGTTCGTGTTTGAGGGCACCGAGATGCAGCTCAAATGGAGCGCGTGGGTGGCCATCACGATGAACCCAGGCTATGCGGGCCGCTCAGAGCTGCCTGACAACCTCAAGGTGTGTGTTGTGACCATTTTACTGTCTGGCCCTGTCATAGGGATACGAACAGTGGCTGGTGACGGTCTGTATCAAGGTATGTAGAGGTGATAGTATTGAAAAGCTGTACAGACGACGTGACGCGCCTGACAACCTCACGCACCAACCTGTCGGGTTTGTGCTTTTAACGGCCAGATCTGGGGCCAATACTCTCGTCACTTCGTGTTTTTGGGTGTTTTGGGGTGTTTTTGGGTGTTTTCGGGTGATCCCGTTGCCGCGCCCACGCTCCAAGGCACAGTACAGCATATTGATTGTACTGTTTATAGCGTATTTCTGTGATGTATCATGACACGATTTTTAATGTGCACGATCAATGTGTACGATGTATCTTGACACGATCAATGTGCACCATCTGGTCATGAATACCCGCAGGCGCTGTTCCGAACCGTGGCCATGATGGTGCCTGACTACGCGATGATCGCTGAGATCATGCTGTTCAGCTACGGCTACCTCGCGGCGCGTGAGAGCTCCAAAAAGATCGTGCAGTGCTACAAGCTGTGCTCCGAGCAGCTGTCCAGCCAGGTGCGAGGAAGGGGATCTCTGTGTAACTGTGCCCCTGTGAGCGAGCAACCATTCGCCATTAAAAGTGAGCGCGTGCACTAATGAGGCTCAGTGTGTCCGCCATCCGCTGTAATCATCAACCGCCTGCTAATAATAATTACAGCACGGCGTGTCACAGATGTGTCTGCATGCCGGAGCCTGCCAACCGCTTGCTGTGATGCACCAAATCATCTCGGCTGGCAGCCATGACTCCCATAGGCATGCCCATGGAACTGTGGCTGCGGCCTTCCTGCACCACTGTGGCTAAGGCACTCCTGTGCCATTGGGTGTGGCTCCATCAGGCATGCCAAATGACTGTGGTGTTGCCTGCCTTGGTTGCTGCCGCAGGACCACTATGACTACGGCATGCGCGCGGTGATGGCGGTGCTGCGTGCTGCTGGCAACCTCAAGCGCCGCTTCCCGGACGAGGACGAGTGCGTGGGGCCGGGGCCAGGGGCTGGGGGGTGTAGCTAGGATGTGTCACCTAGTTAAGAGCTGGGATTTGTTGGGCTCGTTAGGGTTAGTGTAGCTGGGGCCGGGGGGTGGGTCGGTGGAAGGGGCGGGGAAGGCTATTGGCTGCTCCAGACTGTTGGCTCATGTTGGTTCTTCAACATAGTTAACAGAGATTCATCAGAGATCCACCACCCGCACATTCTTGAGCCTCCTACTGCTGGCACCGACAACAGCCTTGATCCTGTCTGGACGCTGATTCACCATTCTATCTCTCACTCAACACCTTGCAGATATGTGCTCATGCTACGCTCCATCATTGACGTCAACCTATGCAAGTTCCTGTCCCATGATGTGCCCCTGTTCCAGGTGTGCCTGGCTCGGCTTGGGCTGCTGGGGGACTTGGGCTGTTCGGGGCCTTGGGCCGTTGCATGATCGTACAAATTGTTGCGTGCCCGTACGGAATGGTGTGGGTGTTTGTACGGCGCAATGCACGATTCAACAGCGCGCATCAGAGGGTATCAGGGCCATCAGGAGCTCTCGCCACATGGCATTACACATCATTGCAGGCTGTACCGCCCCATCTCACTGTACTGCTTGTACCGCTGTGTACTGCACCCAGGGCATCATCTCGGATCTCTTCCCGGGTGTCGTACTGCCGCCCCCAGACTATGACGCAATGACGACTGCGCTCAAGGCGGCGTGTGGTGACGCCAATCTCCAGCCCACCGACTACTTCCTACTGAAGGTCGGTTGCCTGCTAACAGTTGTTTCAGAGTGACTTTTGTAGAATGACCACTATAAAGTGACTTGTGGCAAGCTGTCAAGTCTCGTCTGCTGTTTTACAGCCTAGCCTAACCCAGTTGACAGACGGCTGGATGATGTATCCTAGCCCACATCCACCTGATGGTGTATGGGTTGTCGGCCAACCTCCAACTACTGTTGGTTGGGTTGAAGTTGGAAATGGGCACATATGTTGAATTGTGCGTGGACTGTGTACTGCTGCACTGTCACTGTACTGCCGCAGACGATCCAGCTGTACGAGATGATCGTGGTGCGGCACGGCCTCATGATTGTGGGCCTGCCTTTCGCCGGCAAAACTGCAAGCTACAGGTGAGCCAGTGGTGCTGGTGCTAGAGTGTGTGTGTGTGTGTGTGTGTGTGTGTGTGTGTGTGTTGGTTACATTGTATGCCCATCATGGCGCATAGATGCCTGCCGCGAGACAGGATTAGCAACATTCGTTATGGGCTTGTAGCTTCAAAAACTGTATGTTATTGGTTAATGGCCATTGCGGCCGTGCGGCTTGTACTTGTACGGCTGTGTGCTTTTGGGCGGCTCCACCTTGGGCCGTGCCTGAAACGTTGCGGCAGCAACTGTACTGATCCATGTGTTGTTTTCTTAAAGCTGGTTTCTGTGGATCTCTCAAACCTGCCCTGTGCCATTGTGTCCCGTTCTTGCATAGCGGTGTATAAGTATACATACATATTATATACATATACAATATACACATTATACAATATACATATACATACTATATACATAAACCGAAACACGTGGAAACACACACAAAACGGATCCTGCCACAGGATGCTGGCTGATGCGCTGGGCCGCATGGCCGAGGCGGGGCAGGAGGGGCAGGTCAAGGCAGAGTACCATGTCATCAACCCCAAGTCCATCACCATGGGCCAGCTGTACGGCCAGGTGTGTACTGCAGGTTGTACTGCTGCTGTACCGCTGCTGTGATGCAGCTGTACTACAGGTTGTACTGCCATGCATGTGATGTGGGCACGGATGGACAACAGCTGTAGGCGGGTGTCCTGGAGTGTGTGCTGTCCCACTGCTGGTATGCTCACCGCCCATGCGGCTTTCGGGGCCCATGTCATGCCGCTGCTGCTGCATTCATACACGCAGTTTGACCCAGTGTCTCATGAGTGGACCGATGGCATCCTGGCTGTCACCTTCCGTGCGGTTGCGTCCAACCCATCCCCCAACCGCAAGTGCGTTGCCTGTGTGATGCGTGTGGCCGCTGCAACCTGCCCCCCTCGTGCTTGCTGGCATTGTGGTTGCTGCCCTGTCTGCGTGGCCAAGGCATGTTGGCGTTAACGCGCGCAGTGGCTGCTTGTCTTGATCGTTCCCCAGGCCACACTGCATGCCAGCCGTATACCAGTGGCCACATACAGACATGCTCAAATTCATAAATCGCGGTAATGACAGGAGAGCCCGGAACAGGCTGGCTGACATGCTGATTGAGATGGACACAAGCCACACGGCCGCAATGGTCATCAACCAATAACAAACAGTTTTCGAAGCTACAAGCCTATAACGAATGTTGCTAATCCTGTCTCGCGGCAGGCATATATGCGCCATGATGGGCGTACGATGTAACCAACACACACATACCATACACCGTCCCTTCTCTAGCCTGAGCCAACCCCACAACGCTGCAATGTGCACAGCATAGGCACGTGCCGTGGCATCTCTGTTCCCCTTGAAAACATCCTTGAACTGTCTCTCTCCACGAAACAAGCCTTCTGCTTCAATGCCTTACAGGTGGCTGGTGCTGGACGGGCCCGTGGACGCGATCTGGATTGAGAACATGAACACTGTGCTTGATGACAACAAGAAGCTGTGCCTCAACAGTGGAGAGATCATCCAGATGTCGGCCTCCATGGTGCGTAGGTGCTTGTGCTTGCTGCGTTACATGCCGACTAACTTGTTACAGCGTTTCCCATAAGGGGTGCTGCGATTCCCTGATCTGTGGATCAATTGCTTCCAGGCCACACGGTTTTGGCATGTGGTATTGTACCAATCAGGCTCAGGCCGAGCAGGGCTTATATACGTGTGCTTGCGTGCGCTGCATCATACACGTAGCAGGGGACGGGCCGATGGGCAGCACGGGAAAGGGTCAACAGCTGGGTCACCAACTGCAGGAGGCATCTGCGATTCTGCATGCTGTCTTGACTGATGCCCGTTACACCATACTACCCACAACCCGTTGCATCCACGCACACCCAGCGTCCTTCTAAATCCCCCTTTCAACCCGCCTAAACCCCACCCCACTCCCCCTCCACGCCTCGACGCCTCCCCGCCTCCCCTCACCACGCGCGCCGTTGTTCCCCACTGCCCCCCACCCCCACCATACGCACAGAACATGATCTTCGAGGTCATGGACCTCGCAGTCGCCTCCCCCGCCACGGTCTCCCGTTGTGGCATGGTGTACCTGGAGCCCCACCAGCTTGGCTGGCGGCCGCTGGCGGTGTCGTGGCTCGCGACGCTGCCTCCCCACTTTCCCCAGGCCATGAAGGACCATCTGCTAGGCCTCATGGACTGGCTGCTGCCGGTCACGTTGCGCTGGGTCCGCCGAGAGGTGGGTCAGTTGTGCCTGTCCCTGCATCCCTTTCCTCCGTCCCTGCACAGCATGGCCCTGTACCCTGCCGCTCGTGTGCAAGCGATCTCTGTTCGGCTGTACGTGTCAACTTGCTCTGTGCATGTGCGTGCGCATGGTTCCCGCTGCCAGGTTTGGTCCCGGCTGTTGGGTCCCTGGGGCTGCAGCTGGGGCTAATGACGGCTTGCAGGTGCGGCTTGCAAGTACAATTGTGTGCAACATAATAAGAACTCGTGTGTCGTCGGTGGTGGTGGTGCTGCTGCCTCTAGGTGCGAGAGGCCTCCCCTACGCTGGACGCAAATCTCGTGGTCACGCTCATGCGCACCTTTTCGGGCCTCACACTCCACTTCACGGTGGGTGGACTGTACCGTACAACTAATGCCAATCCCCGTATTCCAGGTTGCATGGTGTGGACGCACACTGGCAAGGCTTAGCCTCGGTAGCCAGCCGCGCAGCATGCAACCAGCCAACCAACTCGCATGTCCCCGCCTGCACTTCCTCTTGTGCCCACCAAACTCCATGGGCTGCCTCACCCTGACAAACCTCATACCTGCCCTCTTGACCCTCTTACAGGATGAGGCCGAGTTTGCCAAGCTGGACGAGGCCAAGCTGAGGCAGCACGTTGAGTGTGTGTTCCTCTTTGCGCTCGTATGGGGTCCCGGAGGCACGGGCGCGACAAACGAGGGCCGCCAGGCGTTTGATGCCTTCCTACGCACCGCGGTGTCTTGCGACCTGCCTAGCTACACGGGCCCCTCGGGCGAGAAGTGCGTGCGCATGAGATTGAGAGCGTGTATAGGATGGAACTGTGTGGAGAATGTGCGCTGGGAGCCCTCGGGGATGTGCCTCAGATGGATGTGGCTGAGCTATGACTGTTGCAGCTTCGCCCCCACCACGCCCTGCTGCACTACATTCCCTCCTGCACTCCCGGCTGCACCAGCGCCGTACTGCCTGTACCGCAGCTGTAATACCTCTCGTGCCGCATGTACTGTGCTGTGCTGAACTGTGCTGTACTGTACCGCCAGTACTGTACCACTCGTTCTGTACCACATGCACTGTACTGCACCGCACCACCTGTACTGTACTGCAGGTACACGCTGCCCGAGGACATCCCCCAGGGCCACGTGAATCTCACCACGCCACACGCGATGATGCCCGCGTTTGACGATGACGGCGTGGCCGCCACCGTGTTTGATTACTCCTTTGACACGGCAACCAGCAGCTGGAAGCACTGGACCAGCCTGCTGCCCACGGCGCCCATCCCGCCCACCACGCCCTTTCGCAAGATCATCGTGCCCTCGATGGACACCGTGCGGTGGGTTGTGGATGTTGTTGTACTGCTGTATTGTAGTGTTGTGTGAGTAGTGTGGTTATTGTTGTTCCCCAGGTGTTGCACTGGTTTGTGATATCTGGCTGGTGTACGTTGGGGGCACGTTGCTTGCACTGTCCATGAGGTGCTGCCGCAGTCCACAGCCTTGATGGACACCGTGCAGTGGGTGGCTGTTGCTGGTTTTGTGCTACTTTGGCTTTCGCACTTATTTGTGATTTCTAGCTGGTTTTTGGGGGTTCCACGTTGCTTACAGTGTGTGTGTGCGGTGTATGTTTGGGTCGTGTTGCTTGCACACTGGAGGGCCTGGTGTGACCTGTCCAGTCTTGCGTCTGGAGTGCACGCATGTCGGTGTTAACCAAAACACCGATTTGAGCCGAGCCCATTCTTGGCACCGCTTGTACTGTTCCTGTACTGCCCCACAGGTACTCGTACCTGCTGGACGTGGCGGTACGCTGCGGCCACCCAGCGCTGGTGGTGGGCCCAACAGGCACTGGCAAAAGTGTGATGGTCAACCAGTACCTGTACAGCCTGCCTGCTGAACAGTGAGTGACCTGGTGTAGCGCGAGCAAGACCTGTTCCATTTTCAGCCATGTATGCCTTGCAATCTCTGGTAACCCCCCTATTCTTGTGTGTTGTATCTTGTCTCTCGAGGTACTGTCTTCATCATGGCCCTTTTGCTTGCATTGCACAGTCAGGTGCCATAGCGAAGTCTGGTACCATGAGTATTGGAGTCATGGGCCCACAGCCTGCAGGCTGTTCCTCATTACCATGTGTTTTGCAAAAAGCAGCGCCGTTGCCAGCCGTTGCAAGTCGTGGTTGCAAGTATTAAAACCATGGTCTTCCAGCCATACAATGACAATACGGTATCAACAAAGTGAGATATGTTAACCAAGATCTTGATTTTGGCCGCCCGCAGGTATGTCCCTCCCAACTGCATCGGCTTCTCGGCACGCACCACCGCCAACACCACGCAGTACCTGATCGATGCCAAGTTGGACCGGCGCCGCAAGGTGCGCGCTTGCATGCATGTGCCATGAATGTGCGCTTGCATGCATGTGCCATGAATGTGCGCTTGCATGCATGTGCCATGAACGTGCGCTTGTGTGCATGGGTCCTATGGGGCGCACCACATCTGGCTGTGAAATGTATAGCAGGTGCTTGGATGATGCGTGCGTAGGCCTGCGAACGCTGGGATACCGAGCTACTACTACTAATAATAACACGGCGTGTCACAAATGCGTCTGCATGCCGGAGCCTGACAGTCGTCATCTAAACACAACCACTAGAGGCCCAAGTCAGCCTGATATCGAGCTACTGGGGCGGTGGGATTAGAATGACCAGCACAGGAGCATAGGCAGTGGATGTGGCAGCATCGAGACGCACACAGCACACCTAGCAGCATCACAGGCAGTAGACACTGACAGCAGTAAACATGGCAGTGCAAACGGCAGTACACGACAGGACATGTTCAGCATGTGTGGTCGTAAGAAAGGCTTGTGCTGCGCTGTGCTGTGCTTGCTGGAATGATGCAGGGCGTGTTTGGGCCACCTGTGGGCAAGAAGGCTGTCATCTTCGTGGATGACCTGAACATGCCCCAGCTAGAGACGTACGGTGCGCAGCCGCCTATCGAGCTGTTGCGGCACTACATGGACCATGGCGGCTGGTACGACCGGCAGAACACGTTCAGGTACGGTGTAGCAGTACATCAAGTGGTACAGTGATATGGTGCAGCGGTAACGTACAGTGGCGGTGTTGTTGAGGGGGCCGCGGGTGCATGCTGACGTGCCTTAAGTTGGCCCGCACTGCGCTGTTTGGTCCATACCAGGGAACGGTTCTAGGCACTGTGTATACTACACGTTCTACTCGCACTGAACGTACGTACTGGACGCATGTACTGAGTGCCCTGCATGTCCTGCCTGCCTCAGGAATATGGCCGACGTGCAGTTCGTGGCGGCGATGGGCCCGCCGGGCGGCGGCCGCTCGTTCATTACTCCCCGTTACACGCGTCACTTTGTTCCTGTGACCATCACCGATTTCGATGACACCACACTGAAGAGGATCTTTGGGGCGATCATAGAGTGGGGTCTGTCTAGGGAGCCCTTCCCTCCCAATGTCAAGGTGAGGTGCAGCTGGGTGTTTGACAGATTGAGTTGTGTGCAGCACTGACCCTGGTGGCAACCCGTGCTACGTTATTAGGGGTGGCTGCGTTCTGCCAGCTGCTCGTCGGCACCTTGCAGGTCAGAAAGCATGCTCAAGCCTCTAGCTTCTAATGTGGTTCTCTGGTTTGGATCAGGCTGTGTGTCTGCTCGAGGAACATGAATGTCATCCGACAAGAGTGATCTGGGTTTGGAGCGTGGCAAAGAACAGTCGCAAAGAACAGGTCATGGATTGCCACTGGTGCCAACTCAAAGTCTCTTAACTATGAAAAGTGGCTCAGTTATTGTGTGGCGGGTGGCATCCCATCCATTCGCCCACAGGACATGCGTGCATCCGTAGTGGATGCCACCCTGGACGTGTACAAGACAGTCATGGCATCACTGCTGCCCACGCCCACAAAGTCCCACTACACCTTCAACCTGCGAGACATCTCACGGGTGATGCAGGTGTGCATGGGGAGCGCTCGCACAGTATGGGGGGGACCACTAGGAGCGCACGCACAGTATGGGGGGACCACTAGGAGCGCACGCACAGTATGGGGGGACCACTAGGAGCGCACGCACAGTATGGGGGGCCACTGGCCTTTGAAAGCTGGGCTTGCGGGTGCTGGGGCTTGGTCCGCGACATGCCTGATGCTTGCCACCTTGCTGCTGGCCGTGGTGGTGTGCGGTACCCACACGCCCACACGCTGCACCCCGACTGAGCCACATGCTGCCAGCTGGCGCCTGTTTCCCAGGACCCCCAGGGCTAGGATACACCTCATACACTACCCATATCCGCTCCAGTAGACCAGGAGGACATGCATTACTGGGAGGGCCGTACCTCACCTTCTGTCATTCTGTTATAATAATCCCGCTGCCTGTATGTGATGCCATGTGAACTATGTGCAGGGCTTCCTCATGCTGTCCCCCAGCCTCCTGGGCAACGGGCAGGCAGCCAAGGACAAGTATCTGAGACTGTGGGTTCACGAGGTGAGAGTGGAGGAAGTAACAATGGTGGAAGTGGAGAAAGAAATAAGAGTGGACAAAGTAATAAGAGTGGAAGTGGACAAAGTAATAAGAGTGAAAGAGTGAACAAACTAATACTGGCTGTACACAACTGTTTGTGCCCCTTACTGCCTATTTCCCCATCAATGATACGGCATTACGCACTGGGTAACTCCCCAGCCTGCCGATCCCTTTGTGAAACGCCGTGCCGTTTTGAAACCGGTGTGCTTTGAATGGTTTTTTTAAGAATGCGAGATCTGATTTAGAATTCGCGACTTGAGCTCTAGCGTTCTGCTGAAAGCGGCGTGCTGCTTGCCTCGCCTGCAGATCCTGAGAGTGTTCTACGACCGGCTCGTGGATGTTAAGGACCGCACCTGGTTCCTAGACTACCTCAGGACGACCATGCACGTGCGTTTGAATGCCGTGCCGGTGGTGCTCTTGCTCCAGTTATCATGTACAGTTGTTGATATGCCCATGTTTCAGCAGTGACCGTGGCTGCTGCACCGCCTCACACAGCCTTGCGCCAATGCTGAGTGCGAACGCAAACAACCACCACTCCTGCAGCCCAGCTAACTTGCCAACTTACTGCAGCCATGTTATCTGAATCTCAGTCTTAAGCCCTGCGTTATCCTTGTTGTATTGTTATACTTGTAATCGTGCTGGCTGTAGGCTCGCTTCCAGACCAACATGGACAACCTGTTTAAGCACCTGCTTCCTGAGGGCTCTCACTCCGGCCTGAATGTGGATGCGGTACGGTCACTCTTCTTCGGGGACTACTTGGACGCCAATGCAGACGAGCCCACCAAGCGGCAGTACGATGAGGTACGGGCTGGGCAGTACAGCTGTGCACAGTACAGCCGTGCGCGGTACAGGTGTGGGCGCTCCAGCGATTCTAGGGTATGCATCGAAGGGCATGTTTGGGGAGGGGGGTGAAAGGGTGCGCGGGGTGGGTAGGTGGGGTTGGGCGGGGTGGGGAGCATGGCTTTTTTGGTATGGCCTTTGTCATGTGTACTCTGGTTAGGCACCAGGTCCAGTTGTCAGTTGGCTTGCCACCCAGATTTCCATTCACTCGAGCTTTCCAAGAAGGTGACCTCCCCCTTATTCTTGCGTTGTCTGACATGGTCTCTGCCTTCATGTTTGTTCCGCTTCTGCACCCTGGCTGCAATCCTCCCATCCCAGGTGACTGAGATCCCCAAGCTCATCTCACGCATGGAGGAGTACCTGATGGACCACAACGCGATGAGCAAGCGCCCCATGAACCTCGCCGTCTTCCTGTGAGTCCCTAAGTCCCTTAATAAGCTTGAATGCAATCTGTTTCACAAGTCTGTACCCTACACCCTAGGCGCATCGTTGTGATTTTAACCCCTGGCTGGAAAAACTCCACCCCAAACTCCACCCACATCCGCAGCAACTCAAGTTCTTTACCATCCAATGAGCCTGAGTTATGAACTCTCTGAACCCTGTCCTTGAACCCTTCCAACACCCTCTCCCCATCCCCCCATCCAACCCCACCGGCAGGTATGCGGTGGAGCACGTGTCACGCATCGCGCGCGTGCTGAAGCAGCCAGGCGCGCACATGCTGTGTGTGGGCGTGGGCGGCTCGGGCCGCCAGTCGCTGTCCCGCCTCGCGGCGTTCATCAGCGGCATGGAAGCGTTCCAGATTGAGGTCCGTGGGCCTGGCCTGGCTTTCTATATTTGATCTGTGATAGGGCTGATAGCTGGTGCCTAGGTCTCCGGGGACGACTCAGACCAGCGTATTTGTGTGGGGATGATCTGGATGTGTGACCGCTCATGTTTGACCACTTTCCTTGACGCCGCCCAACGGTGTGATGTCTGCAGATCTCCAAGTCGTACGGGCAGGCTGAGTGGCGAGAGGACCTCAAGCGGTTCACACGCCACGCGGGCGGCAGTGGCCACCCGTGCGTGTTCCTCTTCTCGGACACCCAGGTGCCGTGCCAAGCTCTTGCTGGCAGTAACAGTGGTACAACCATCGCCGTATAAATTTGGCTGGTATAGAGAAGAACTTCCCTTTGTATACGAGAACGGGTCCCAGGATTTAGCACTTCCACGGCGCCACCCCACCTGCTGCAGATCAAGGCCGAGAGCTTTGTGGAGGACATCAACAACCTGTTGAACGCGGGGGAGGTGCCCAACATGTTCCCGTACGACGAGCGCGCTGCGGTGCTGGAGCAGTGCCGCACGCTGTCCAAGAAGGAGGGCCTCGCACTCGACTCGGCGGTGAGAGATTTGTTTGGTTTATATTATACATGCTTTGGGAGCCTTGAAGGTAAAAGTTTCTTTACTTGAACCGTTGTATTTTGGGATGGTTGGGGATTGTGGGCGTTTCAGGGGCGTTTTTCAAGCATTGCAACATTTGGATGGGACAGGGTGGCAGCAGTGAAGACAATAAAGGGCCTTTGAGGATTCACTCAATGGTTGAGGGGGGTGAGAAGGCTGTGGCCTGAGGCCCAGATCATCGTGGTGCGATGGCAAGACCAGCAACCCCTGAGTTGCATCGGTGACATTACAATGCTGTATTGCTATCACGGGTGTAATCTTGATATGCACCAGGTGGAGCTGTGGAACTACTTTGTGGACAAGACACGCGAGAACCTGCACTGCGTGTTGTGCTTCTCGCCCATCGGAGACGCGTTCCGGGAGCGTCTCCGCCAGTTCCCCTCACTCGTCAACTGCTGCACAATTGACTGGTGCGTTACAATCAGCCACAATTGATTGGTGCTGCGCGCCACGCGTCTAGCTTGTACTGCGTAGCTCGTGGGCGGCCGGTGGGCACTATCCGTGGCTGGTTGGCTGGAGAGGCGGGTGCATGCCTGTACCCTCGCAACTTACCGCCTGGTTGTTTGGAAACCGTGTTTGAAACAGTGTTCCAAGAACCAAGTACTGTGGCTGTGGGGTGGCTAAGCTTTGACCGGGCTTGCACTTGGTTGCGTGTTCTGACTGGCCCCTGCCTCGCCAACATAACTCTCATCAGCCCCCATACCTTTACCACCCATTACCATCCCATCCTGCGCCCATCAAACTCCCATCAACGCCCACCACTTGCCCCTGATGCTTATGCTGCAGGTTCACTGCCTGGCCTGCTGACGCTCTGGAGGCTGTCGCCACCAAGTTCTTATCTGAGCTGCCTGACACCAGTGCATCAACGCGCACCTCCATCATGGCCATGTGCAAGGAGTTCCACCAGGACATGGCCAACCTGTCGGAGCAGTACAGGTGGGTGAAGTACAAGCAGTACAAGCAGTACAAATGGACTGGGCAATACAAGCTGTGCAGCTGTACAAGCAGTACATGCAGTACAAGTGGGGTGCCTTAGGCGGTGCGGCTGTCTTTGGTTGTAAGTGGCTTCTACTTTTACTTCTACTTCTACTTTTACTCTGTAAATTCTACTTTTACTCTCTGTAAACGGCCTGCAGGCGCGAGGCGGGCCGCATCAACTACGTGACCCCCACCTCCTACCTGGAGCTCATCACCGCGTTCACCGGCCTGCTGGGGTCCAAGCGCAGTGAGGTGCGCGCGTGCGCAGGGCAGCCTCTGCAAGGGCAGCATTGCTCTCTTGGAAACGGCACGCGTGTCTCATCGCATCGTGCGCGCACACCAGTCCAAGCGGCATGGTTGCTGGTATTCCTGTGCGCGCACACATGCTCGCCCACTGGTGCCCCTACCCCTGGGCTCCGTGACCATACAGCATCCACAAGGCGGCTAATGATCGCCACCACATCAACCGCACCGAACCACCCCCAACCGCCAACCGTACCGCAGGTCGCGGCGGCGCAGAAGCGGTACGAGGTTGGCCTGCAGAAGCTGGCGTTCACGGAGCAGCAGGTGACGGTGATGCAGGACGAGCTCACAGCCCTGAGGCCCGTGCTCATCACTACCGTGGCGGAGACTGAGCGGCTGATGGCGACTGTGCAGAAGGAAAAGACAGAGGTGCGTGCTGGTTTCATACATGATTGTGTAAATCGAATGAATGACGATGTCAGGGTTATGATTTGAAACGACAGAGGTGCGTGCGGGTTTCAAATTGTTTGTAAGAAAGGACAACGACCAGGGTTGTAGGTAGAAAAGACAGTGGTGTGTGTCTTTTTCGCATCAGGGTCACCAACCAACCACCAAGTGAACCACCCAACCACCTCCCAACCGCCTCCCAACCACCGCACAAACCACAACTGCCAGGTGGTTGAGCCCAAAAAGGCGATCGTGGATGAGGATGTGCGGCGTGCAGAAGAGAGCGCTGCAGCGGCAAATGCAATTAAGACCGAGTGTGAGGATGCGCTGGCAGAGGCGCTACCCATTCTGGTGGGTTATGGTCCATGATTCATGTTGTCGAGTTTGGCGGCTGGATGACCAGCACATGCACCTGCTGAACCAGTCGTACTGCTGACCGGCACGCATGAGCAACATGTATGCTGTGGGCGGATGGGTGGCGCCACCGGGCCCCTGTACAGCTCTTGTTTGTATTCTTGTTGGCTATGACAATGGAGCATGACTTGACTTGTTACAGCGTTTCCCGTTAGATGCTACAGGCAACTTTGTGTATTCAGCAAACAAGCCGGCAAACATATGCTGCCGTGCTCCTGGCTGGGGCGCAGGAGTCTGCACTGGCAGCGCTGGACACCATCAAGCCTGCAGACATCAAGCTGGTGCAGAGCTTCAAGAACCCACCTGGCGCGATCAAGCTGGTGAGTTCTGGTGGTGCATGGCGCTTGCTTGATACTATTGATAGGCTCTGGGCTCCTCTTACGACTTGAAGGGGGGCCTTGTGCTATAATTTGCGGTCCATCGGTTGTGACGGATGATGCTGGCAACACATACAGTAAGACATCGCTTTGAGACATGTGGCCATGATTCTAGGTTTGTTGACACGATGGCCCTTAGCCGCTTAGGTAGGGGTATGCCGCCTCTTGTGTGGCGACAGCTGCACCCACCGAGTATGCCTCCTCACACACGGCGACAACAGGTGATGGAGGCGGTGTGTGTGCTGCTGGATGTCAAGCCCACCCGCATCAAAGACCCCGGGGGCAGCGGCAAAATGGTGGACGACTACTGGGTGTCGGCGCAAAAGGTACGGAGCTGCTGTATCCTTTTGCATGCATTTCCAGGCACTTTTGCAGCTTGTAATGATGTAGCAATCGCCAGGCGTGGGAGGTGAGGATGATGAGGATTATTGTAAAGGGTGCAGCTAGAACAAGGCCCGGGGCTGTAATCAGAGTTGTGTTTTTAATTAGGATTGGGATCCGGGCTGAGATCAGTAATGGCTATATTTCAACATACTTATCTTAGTCTTATAATAAGGAGCTTCTAGTTGATGGACTCCGGCAAGCAGATGAATCTGTGAAACGCCATGTTGTTTGTTTTTTGTATCTTGAACCCTACTTGGGGCTGACCTCTTCATGTGCTTGCTGCCCTCTTTCTTGGCTGCCAGGTGCTGACAGACCCCAACTTCATCAAGACGCTCAAGGAGTTTGACAAGGACAACGTCAACGCCAAGGTGTGTGTGTGTGGGGGGGGGGGGGGGGGGG
>BDCZ01000774.1:0-22384 GCA_001662365.1 Chlamydomonas applanata
TCCCCCCCCCCCCCCAGCTGCATGCGCCGCACTAGAGCCCAAGCCGCCCCCCCCTACACCTCCAGCGGCTTGTTTGCTCCCATCCCCACCCACCCAACCCAAACCCCCTAACGTGTTGCGCCCAACCAACTGCCCAAGCGGCTGGAGCACCTGTCTCCTTAGCACGGCGCAGGATGGCGCCCTTGAAGTCGCGAGCAGGCTCAGCCTTCTTCACAGCTGCCTGTAGGGCCACCAGGGGCACCTTCGCACGCATAGACTCAATCTCCTTGGCCTTGTACCTGCACCAGCCAGGGATGTGTTGCCTTCTCGTTGGTACACTGGATGAGACGTGTATTATGTGGGAATGCTCCTGTTGCAACTTGAATGCTTGTTGACTGTCATGTGTCCATGTACTGCTGTTCCCGTGCGCCCGAGGTGCACTTGCATGATGTGCAATGCCTGCAAGCACACACCCCTCCACCCACCACACAATCTCCTCCAGGATGTTCTGGGGCTTGTTTTCATCGGGCAGGCCGTTCACCCTGAAAGTAGAGGGGCCGCATCTGTGCGCATGGTTCGTCACGCGCGCACACGGGAGCGTCTAAGCTTCAGGATGCACTGCGTGTCGTGTCCAGCTACACACATGTGCGGGTTGCGTGCTGCTGCTGCTGCATTTCGGTTGTGACCCGACTGCTGCGCCTGTGCTTTCACCCACTGCAGCATGCATGCTGGGTGGCGTGGGCACAGTGCATGGCACCATGTGAACTCGCATGCAGGAAGCTCCCATAGCAGCTGCCCCAGGACTCACGGCTGCGTCTCGTGCCCCATAGGAGGACGCCTCCGGATGGTCACGCCGTCGGCCATCTGCGCGTTGGTGCAAAACCATATTGATGCCACCCCCATGACAAACCTCATCACTCACAGCCACAGTGCATGAATCGCACCTGCGGCGTCTCCAGAGCGGAACAAACAACCAGGGGCCTGCGCTGGGATGGGGTAGGGCGAGAGGACACCCGGTGCACCCGCTGCATCGAGGTGAAGGATGCCATCTTGATCAACTTGTGCACAGCAAGGCACGGCGCACACGGATCCGGTGGGGTGAACGGAAATCCTCACGGTGTGACCAAACTGTATTTTTTGCATGGTGCGTTTGTGTTCTTCTTCAAAAATGCCGCCCCCACGCAGTGGTGGCAAGGATGCTACGAAGGAGTTTGAGAAGTACTTCAGTGCACAGTACCCAAACTGGAGCAAGCTGTATGCTGCACTCTTGAAAGACACCAGCCACGTAGCTGTGCAGAATGCCTTCTGTGGAGAAGAGCAACTGGAGCTAGGGGGCTGCTCCACCTTCTTTGAGCACGGCCCGTTGCGGATACACAAGTGCGACGGCGGCTGCATGCACCACGCAGCGGGGGTCCCTTTGCCACATCACATCTGCACGCATGCCGTACGCATGCTGTAGCATAAGCGCACTCAGAACACGTACACCGACGGGCGTGAACCCACCTTTCTTCACCAACACAGGCTACAGGCAGGGGTCATTTCAGGACCGCCCCCAGCCCTGCACCCCGCCAGGAACCTGCTCACGCACTACTGGCTGGACATGGCCAGCGTACTGCCTGTTGTACTGCTGGGTGCAGCGCCAGGTCACTCCGTGCTGGTGGGTTCCGCCTCTTGCAGTGCATGCGGGGCCATGCAAGCATGATTAGGGTGTGGCGAGACCTGCCAATGCATGCAGCACCCCGGCAAATTTCGGCAGTTTTCCTAGATTGCTTTGTACTCCACAGCTGTCAGTGGGGACCTGAACCCCTGCCTATCTGCCCAGCACTGCACTGTCCACAACACAAAATGCCAAATCTGCCGACCCTTTCTCGTATCATCCAATCCATACAGTATGCATGAGAGGACCCTCGCAGACAGATCCAGGCCCCCAGATACAACAAGATACCTCACAAGAACTGATGTACTGATCCATGAGATTTGACCAGTATAACGAAGATCCTCCCTCATGCATGCACGATGTGCGCAGGACATGTGCGCAGCGCCAGGAGGCAAGAGCCTGATGCTCGCAATGTGCCTATTTGCGGGGGCCGGCACACGTGCAAGTGGCAGCAGTGGGGAGCCCTCTAATGAGGCGGTGGCTGCCACGCGCAAGACACAGCTCGTCTCCAATGAGATGGACAGGGGGCGGCGGGGGCGGCTGATCAAGGTCCTGAATGAGTGAGTCAAAACTGATGTTGTGTGAGACGCGGTCACGTGACGCACCCGCCTAGCAGCCCCTGGACCTAGGATCTGCAATCTTGCATTCCTGCAATCCTACAGTTGTGAACGCTTCCCCATAAACTGAGTGTGGGGACATGGGCTTTTGTGAGGATGGAGTGAGAATGTGAGACACAGAGCCGACTTACCAGCCACCTGTGTGGTGCCGCCACGAGCACGTGTGGGTGCGCTGTTGTTTGAAAGGGTTGAGGGCCCAAAGCACCCCAGTACCCCTTCCTCCAACACAACCCGCACCACGCGGCAGGTACCTACCCCCGCTGCTGGTGGGTGCCTCAGGGGACCCTGAGGAGCCTCCACCCGCTCGGGTCACAGGCTATGCCGCAGACGTTCACTGGGCGCGCCGCGAGGCGGGAGAGTACGACCGCGTGCTGCTGGACGCCCCGTGCACGAGCGAGCGGCATGTGGTGCAGCAGGCCAATGCGTCCGGCAGACGAGGGGGTATCAATACAACCGCATGGTGAGGCTGGCTGGGCCACACTGTAGGCGGAGACTTTGAAGTTCTGTCGGAAATGGGGAATTTTGAACATAGAAGTGGTTAGGGTGTTGCCAGGCTGGCGGGTGCCCACAGGCAGCGGTCCATCACATAGCCATCGATACCCCGGACAACACGGCTGGTGATGATAACACGTTGTTTTGCTGCTGCAGCAGCAGCAGCAGCAGCAGCAGCAGCAGCAGCAGGCTGACTGAATGCCCTGCTGTATGCTAAAGCCGCTGCTGCCTTCGTTGTTACACGCTTGGCACGTCCGCCCTGGTTCCTGGCGCGACCTAGCCCGCAAGTACCTTAGCCCTAGTTCATCTTCACGCTTCTTCTGCGGACTGGCATGTCCAAGTGCTGCGTTGCTCACCAATCGGCGCCTGACCTTGCTGCACACGCACCTGCACACGCACTCCCTACGTGGCAGGAGCTCTGCGGGGTGCAAGAAGGCCGCAGACTTGCAGGTCCGGCTGCTGGTGGCAGGCCTGCGGGCTCTTAAGCCAGGGGGCCGCTTGGTGTACAGGTGCGGATAGCACCTGTCGTTGGCATGCTGCTTGGTAGCATGCTCCAGATGTCATGGCGCTGTGCGGGACAAAGGCCTGGGGTCTGATTGGGTCCTAGGAGGTCAGGTCAATACATATCCATGTGACTTTGGGGTGCAAGGCAGCATAAAACCATGTCAACCACTGAGGTACTGGCACGAATGCGATTGTGCACGTCTGCGTGCGTGTGTGCTTGACCTTGCTTGTGGCCGCAATATCCTGCACGCGCTTCCACAGCCGCCCACACGAGCCAGATCACCCACCCCTTGCGTACCGCCTCGTGCGGTACTGTACTGCTGCCTGCCTGCAGTACATGCAGCCTGGCCGCAGTGGAGAATGATGGGGTGGTTTCCCAGGCGCTCGCGCGCTGCGCCCCAGGCAGCGTCCGCGTACTGCCTTCTGCAGAAGCAGCTGCCAGCTGTGGGCTGGCACCTGATGCGCTGGCGGCGGTTTTCGGGGCGGAGCCGACGCAGCACGGCGTGCTGTGCATGCCTGAAAAGGACGCGGGGTGTGGCCCCATCTACACGGCCGTGCTGGACAAGCTGGCTGACATCAGCACCAAGCCTGTGATGGCTGTGCTGCAAGGCGGGAGTGATGAGGAATCGGAGGAGTCAGGGGAAGAGGCAGAGTTAGGGGAGGCGGGGCAGGAAGGGGAGAGGCGACCTGCAGAGTCTGCTGGGATGCCTGTGGATGGTGGTGGCGCCGCTGACCATGCGTGATCGTGCCAGTCATTGCTTGCCTCGAATGAGCTGGATGCTGGGTTTATCGGCCTGGTTCCATGGTCCAGGCTTGAAATGTTTCAGCATGTTCATGGCTGCAAGTGGCCAGACATGGATAGTTATGTTGATGAAACCAACCAAGAGCTGAAGGAGTCCAGAGCTGGGAGAGCGTGGGCCACCACAGTGTGTTACACTGTGACCACCAGGCAGCCTGCTTGGAAGCAGGCATTCAAATCCATGAATATACCGCAGCCCCAGGCTGCGATTAATTAGAGCAGCAGTGGTCACTGCGGTGCCATGAAATAACTCTCATCACACTTCCCCCCATCTCTGTCTCACTCCTCCACCGCTCCCACGTTTTCGTTCTGCATCTCACACGCTGCCCCTCACTCTCTCATCCACTCTCCATGTATCGCCCGTGCCTCTCTCCAGTCAAAAGCCAGCGGCAGGGCCTTAGGTGTGTGTGGCGGCACGCGGGGACACACGCGACCCTTGTTTGCTCCCGCGCTGTAATGGCTGCCGGTCGAGCATGGCCGCAGCCGCTGCTAACGGCGCAAACGCACCCCCCTGCAGGTGGGCTGTGTCCTGTGCCATCTGCCTGATCAGTGGGTGGTGCCCCTGCCGCCCCAGCTGTGCCATCTGTGCCATGCCTGCCATCTGGACCAGTCCCTTGGCTGCTTGCGTCACCTCTAATGGTTGCATGCGCGGCAACACAGCCTCCAACGCGCAGCACCACCCATGCAGCCAGTCCATGCCTGGCTGCGCCCCCAGCGTGCCCAGGGCCCATGTCATGTTGGCCAGCTGCTGTGGACTGAAGTCATCCATGACCTTGGCAGCCCGGGCCATGAGCTGATCCAGCCATTCATCTCCCGGGTGTGCGCGCAGCCGTGCAAGGCAGTACGCGATCTGTGCAAGGTCGATGGGTGCTGCGTGGATGAGCTGTGGCCTGAGGGCCTCCACCACTGCCAGCAGCCAGCCCTCATTCGGCCTCACTCGGACCTCCACGCAGCTCCGCAGCACTGTGGTCAGCTCGCGCAGCCGCATGTGGGCCATCGCTACCTGGACCTGCGGCATGGGTGGGTCCAGGGTCAAGGTATGGCATAGATCAAGCAAAGATGGAAACAGAGGCTGTGATTGCATGGCAGAATGCTTATGCATTTAAATGGGGGTCTGAACCAGGGTCTAATATTTGTTTTTGCATGATGTGGTCTACACGGGGGGGGGAGGGGGGGGGGGTGTCAGCTGGGCCGTGTGCGTCTGCAAGCATGGGCCGCACGGGTTGAGTGGTACTGGCCAGAGGCCTGCAGGCTACATGCCACACGCACACGATGTATGCTCACTGACAGCTGGTCAGCCTGCGCTTGACAATGTAGCACGCGAGATGCACATCCTAAACACATACAGCAGGGGATGCTTCATACTTGAAACGACCGGCGCACAGCAGGGCCCACCGCACCTCTCCAAGGCACTCGGATAGGAAGGTACGTAGGCAACGAGGAGTGCGGGGGTCAGGTGTCCCGGTCTCCATCACATCCTCAATTCCGGGAGCCAGGGGCTGTAAGTAATTAGCAACAGCTGCTGCTGCCTGCTGTGCTGCTGCCCCTGCCGCTGCTGCCCCTGCCGCTACTGCCGTTGCCGCTACGGCTGCCTGGGGCTTGGCCGTAGCCGCCCCACTCTCAGCGCCAGGTGTGTGTGGGGCATGTTGCTGGGATGGTGGCTGTGGCGGTGGTGATGTGCTGCTGTGGCTGACGCCGCTGCCTGCGCCGTTTAGAGCAGCAGCTGCTTGTGGTGTGCGCGCTTGCTGCATCCTGGCATGTGCTGTATGGAGCTTAGCGGCTGCACTGATAAGCATCGCCAAGTGTGCTGAGCTCGCGGTATCAAGCTGGCGCATGGTGTGACCAGTCACAGACAACAGCCAGCTGTAGCTGGGCAGTATGTGCAGCCGTCCCACGCCCCACATGAACCGTGCATAGTCCTGCATCCGCCATCTGTTCCCGCCGCTCTTGACGGTTTGCCGCTTGAGTGCGGCATGCAGCAGCGCCTTACACCAGCTGGCAGCGGGCCGAAACCCCAGCCGGCCCAGTGCATAGGCCACGCACACAAGCTCTTGGGTCTGTGCATATTCAAGGCTGGCCTCCGGCATCCCCTGCTGCAGAACTCCGACAAGCCACTGCACTGGCGGCCGGCATTCGAGCCGCGCCAGCGCCCAGAGGATGACGACCACGCTACGGCTGTACTTACTCCTGCCCTGCACTTGCTCCACTTGCCACTGGTACAGCAGCGCGGGGGCCTGGCCCTGCCCAGATCCCTGTGGAGTGTCTGGTTGCACAGGGCCGGGCATCGTGGCGAAGCATGCGGTGTAAAACGCAGTACGCCACGATCGCCCCGGCCGCATCCCCAGATAGGCCAGCCCTGTGATTATCGCCCCCAGCTGCGCGTGCGTGAACTGGTCCATGCACTGTATAGAGGCGTGCAGCAGGCGGCGAAGCAGCTCAGAGTCCTTGTGGCGCAGCCTTCCTAGGGCCAGTACCACATGGGCGAGTCCACATGCGTCCAGCTGCTCCAGCCCAGCTGGCCCTTGGCCCCTCAGGAGTAGTAGGAGGAAAAGCAGTACGTCCTGCTGTACCTGGCTGCGTGTACTGCCCATGTAGAAGGGGGGTGGCTCCCCGGTGCTGGCGCTGTGTGGCAGAATGGCGTGCAGTGCGCTGCCGATGCTGGCTTGGCTGTTTAGGCCTGTGCCGTTATGCACAGCACTGGTTGGACTGGGTGATGGATACCAGGCATAGGATGTACTGGGCTCTGGCTCTGGTTCTGGCTCTGGCTGATGAGAGTTGGGCTGAGGCATGGAGGCAAGGTGGATGAGCGCCGCACTGACATGCTTTGCGTTGAACATGTCGCCGCACTCCATGCACACCTCGTGCAGAGTGCGCATGGATGTCGTGCCCTTGATGCGGCGCATGACATAGGTTGCTGAGCTCTGCTTCACCCGCTCCTGCATGCATGCATGTGCAGCGCCATGGTTTGCATGCATCCCCCGCATGGCATGTCCACCACTAGCATGCCACCAGTGACACCACCACAATTGAAGCCAAACCTCACGCACCTCTTCATTCGTGAGTACGCTTTCATTTTCCAGACGGAAGTGGAGACGCCTCTTGGGCGGAAGAGACTCATCGCTGGTCAAGGACGCCTGGACACTTGTGACCCGCGTCTGTGCCGATGGGCGCACCGGCAATGCATAACGTGCTGGGCAGCAATGACGCCACGGCGCTGAAGGCCATGATGTGAGCGGCCCAAGCAACATTACAGTCGGCCTTTGCTGTGCACTATAATAACATGGCTGATGATAGCTTGAAGCAAAATGTATGGCAGGGCTTCACTTTCATGCCACCTAAGCGATTGTCCTGGAGGCACTACAAATGAAAGAAAAATGCAACGTGGACCGGAAACCTTGATTGACTCCTACAGTTCCTTGTTTGATACGTTCTGCATTGCTTTGGTTGCAAGAACAGCTCTCGAGCCCCAACAACAAATCAGCCCCGATCAAACACCAGTGGTGGTACTGCATTTTTTTTCACAAGAAACATATGGATCTGAGGAACACCTCTCTTTCAGGTGCGGGGGACCTGGGTTGCCTGTGTTTCCCATCTGCGCTCTGTGATCAGGTGACGATGCTGCAGGTTTGTCCCTCTGATGCACTTGGCCAGGAGGCAGTACCCAATGCAATGCCATGTGTGCATTCTGTGTATGCATGCATGCGTGACTGCATGGTACCCAACTGTCCATGCACAATCATGCAGTGCAAGCTGCCAAGCTCAAGCAGAGCTTGGAGAAGCGAGAGAAACGGCGTTTTGCTGACAAGGCGCAGAGGTGGGGGGCATGCAGCTGGTGCCCACTGCTTGTGTAGCTCGCTGGCTGTGGTTGTGTGTAGTACAGTGTACGTTCAGCTTCATGCCTTGCCAGCACCAGATTGAGTGCTGTGGCTCCTCTGCAGTGTGCTCCCTGACGTCACTGTCGCTCCATAGATGATGGCTGCTGCTGCTGCTGCTGCTGCTGTATTATCCAGCTACTTCTGTACTGTTTGGGCCGATCTGCTGTACTTTACCGTAGGTACTTGGAGAAGGACGATGATGGCTGGGAGGGTGGGGCACAGGTGGGGCATGTGTGGTGCCTGGATCAGTGCGGTTCCTACCAAGCGCACATGCTTGTGTCATAGTGCTTGCATCTGCAGCCCATCGGCATGGCATGAGCTGTGGCCTGCTCCCAAAAAACCCCTTGCAATGATGCCCTGTGCTGCTCTGCCATTTCGCTGAGTGTCCAGGGCCAGCGAGTGGGCAACGCCACCGTGGCAAGCAGCGTGTCATCCCTCGCAGCCATATCTGCCACTGACACCCAGCGTGAGACCTTCACATGCCAGCTGTGCAACGCCAGCTTCCTATCAGAGGCGCAGTACTCGGTCCACATGTCATCTGCCGTGCACCAAAAGGCTGTGGAGAAGCAGGCTGCAGCACGGCTGAAGGAGGAGCAGATGCGGCAAGCGGGTTTATCAGATGTGCAGGCAATGGCACTGGGTGCTGCTGCATGGGCCAACACGCATGGGGTGGGTGGCTCCTCTCAGCGCATGATGCCTGCACGAGGGCCTGCAGGGCCTGGGCGCCCATCTGAGCAGCAACAGCCAGAACAGAAGCAGCAGAAGCCATGGCGGCCTGCAGACCAGCCGCAGGGGAAGCAGGACGTGAAGCGTGTGGCGGATACGACGACGCACGAACAGATGCTCAACATGGCACGTGGGAATGAGGAGGAGGAGCTTCACATCAATGGTGGGTCCACTGCAGTCCTGCTGCATGGTGCCTGTGGGGCTTGTAAAGTGGCTGATGGGTGCTTGGATGCTGATGGGCAGCCACTCGGGGAGTTACAAAAGATGTGTTTGTGCTGGATGGGCATGGTGTTGTGCAGCTGCACGGCATGTGGTTGAGTTCCAGGGCTAGTTCACAGTGTTTGGGCACACCTCGCTCCATGCTTGTGGTGGACACGATTGGAGCATTTGATTGTCATTTGCTGCTGCATGCGTGCCCCAGGCTGGGTTCCTCCGAGCATCCAAGCGCCTGCTGCACCAAGCGCACCAGCAACAATGCAGGCAGCAGACTCTGGGACGGATGGGGAGGAAGAGACTGACGCTGACACGGGGCCCAGCAGGGGAGACCAGCCAGAGCCAGCAGCTGCAGGACATGCTGTTGGTGGGAGGGAAGGGAGTCCAGCCGCAGGGGCTGGTGATGGGGCGGGCCTGCTGGGCATTGCATATGAGGACAGTGAATCCGACAGCGGGTCTGAGTCGTCGGATGAGAGCGGGGGCCCTGCACCCATGTCATTCTTTTGATGGGCGCGAAAATCAGCGGAAGTAGTGCGAAAGTGTTATGGGTTGCAAGCAGCCAGGCTGGAGGGACAGGCACCATGCACATTTGGGCGTTGCTGTGAGCGTGGAGGCGTGTTGCGGGTTTAAGAAAGCTGAGGGAACATCATGACAGCCAAGCCTGAGAGAGGAAACAGTCATCGTGGGCTCGGTTGGGCATGAGCGTAACTAACCAAGGCTGCACTTGCAATCATGTGTTTGCTACATTCTCCTTTTCGGGCATTGCACCGAGGCATTCTCTAGTGTGCATGATACCGTGTATGTTACCGCACGAAACTGCACATACCTGTTAGGTTGGCGGCCACATACACTGCAGTAGTGCAGGGACCCCTGCCATGAACTCAACCATGGACACAAACACTTGTAATTGCGTAACCACCCGCATCAGAGCTCCATCATGCAAGCTGTGCCCAAACCCTTGATGAGGGTTTCCAGCTCCATGCAAGCACGCGTGCCAGCGTCACGCCATCCTCAGATTGAAGTGTAAAGTATTCTTGCTGGCCCTGTGTAGACGCTTGTTCAGATGCTCGAGACGTTCACAACTCCGAAGGCCAGGACCAGATGGGTGGAACGAATTTTACTATAGAGCTTACAAGCTCACAATAGCAGCATTCATCGTATTCAGCTAAGGCGAGAGAGCCGCGGCCCTTCTCAACATCCTCAAGCAGCAAGGTACTATTGCTGTGGTTCTGATTTGTTCAAAGAAGAGTTTATCTTCATCTGGAGTGTTGTTGACCTGTGTGCTCCCTAGTTTGGGTGGGACGCTGAATTAGCTGGCGTCTCCATCCACAGCTCAGCAGACACGATCGGTAATATCCCGTGGCTTTCATTGACTTGCCTTTGTGTCAGCAGGACAGCAGGACTTGAACCATGCTGGGCCAACATGCTGTGGTGGACCGGGTCAAGGAGGTGATGGGAGGTGCCAATCCTCAATCTACGGCAGAGCGCAAGGTGTGCATGGGCACTCATGGGTGGTTGAGTGCATGGCGCCACAGGCCATGTGCATTCATTTGCCCCATGCAGTGTGCGCTGGCAGAATCCCCCACATGGCTCTTGCCGGCGTCTAACATTGAACTTATGCATGCCATGTCACAGGTTAAGGAGAAGCAGGAGCGGCTGGCGTACGGCCAGCAGCTGCAGCAACAGATGCAGCAGCAGGAGGAGGCACGCAAGCGCGAGCGCAACGAGCGCATGGGCATCATGGGTCCTCCACCCGGCATGCCCATGGGCGGCGGTGCCATGAACATGCAGGCGTCCCCTGCGCCCATGCCACCTCCCCCCATGCCCCTCCCGTCCATGCCACAGATGCCACAGCAGCAGGCATTTCAACCGTACAGCCCACACCCGCCCTCCTACGCACCCATGCAAGCACCCTTCGCCTCACCCGCCCCAGCACCGTATGCACCCCCGCCACCATCATATGGGCCACAGCCTCAAGGAGGTCCGTATGGGGGGCCACCTCCCATGGCCATGCCCCAGCAGATGCAGATGCTCATGCCACCGCCCATGCAGATGCCACCACCACCAGCATACAATGGCGGCAGCTTTGGGCCCCCCTCCCCAGGCAGCATGGGGCCACCGCAGATGGGCATGATGCCACCACCTCCAGGCCCACCAGGTGCAGCCCCCATGATGATGATGCCCAGGCCCCCCCCTCCAGGCCCCCCGCCCGGGTTCAACCCCGCGCAGGCCGCAGTTGAGGCAGCGGCAGCTCGAGCACAGGACGCAGCCCGGAAGAACCAGTACCGCGCAGAGTTGGAGCAGCAGATGCGCGCGAACGAGGAGCGCAAACGCGCAGAAAAGGAGGCTTCGATGCAGGAGGCGCGCGCGCGGCAGGCCATGGCCGCAGCCGCCGACTACGCAAACGCCATGGGCCGCATGGGGGGGCCGCCACCCGGGCCCATGCACATGATGGGTGGCGGGCCCCCTCCATTCATGGGCGGCCCCAGCGGGCCACCCCCCTTCATGGGCGGGCCCCCGCCCCCTGGGCACTTTGCCCCCGGCAGCCCACCAGGCGGCGGCCCCTTCGGGCCCCCCTCTCCAGGCCACATGGGTGGCATGAACGGGCCGCCACCGCCGTGGGCAGGCGGGCCACCGGTCGGTCCTCCTCCCCCTGGGCCGTTCGGTGGCCCTGGTGGTGGCGGGCCTCCCGGCGTGGACCCCGTGTTCCGGTTCCGGAGCGATAATGCGTATGCGACGCCCCAGGAAATGGATGCTAAGGCGCGGCAGAAGCTCGAGCTGCAGGAGGCATTAGAGCGGCAGGTGGGGACTGGGGCTGAGGACCTGTAGTGCCTGGGGCAGAGGACCCGTAGTGCCTGGGGCAGGGGGCCCGTAGTGCCTGGGGCAGGGGGCCCGTAGTGCCTGGGGCAGGGGGCCCGTAGTGCCTGGGGCAGGGGGCCCGTAGTGCCTGGGGCAGGGGGCCTGTAGTGCCTGGAGGGGCTAGGGGGCTGGGGCATGGAGCCAGGGGTCCGGAAGGGTGTGTACACATGTATATACAAGTAGTATATATAGTATATACAAGTAGTATATACAAGTATACAAGTTGTAGGGGGGGGAGGGAGGGTTTGTCCTTGCTGCCGCACATCTCACCACGGCGCGTGCATGGGGCGCGTGCGCGAACACGCCGCTTGGCCTGGCGCTGGGCTCGAAAAGTGCCCCGCTGTACTGCTGTACTGCCGCAGATCGCGGAAAAGAAGTACAAGAAGGACATGGAGCGCGCGCAGGAGCAGGAGGAGTTGATGAGAGAGGAAGCTCGGTTTCGATCTGAGCAGGACAAACTCAAGGAGAACTTCCAGCAGGTGCGCGATGGTGGGGCCTCGGGTGTACAGGCTATGAGTGAGGATCATACGTCATAGTGTGTGTAGTGCTGGTTGTGTTGTTGCCTTGCTGCCTGACCCAAACAACCAACACAGTGCGAGGTGTGGGTGGGTGGGGTTGGTGGTGATACGCAGGGGGGCAGTGCAGGGGGGAAGGTTGGGCGAGGTGCTGTGTTGCAGGACCGGGGTGCTGTGGTGCAAGCTGCAGAGCTGCAACAACTACACGAGCCGGGCAGGGGCGTGCAGGCGCTTGGACCAACTGCATGCGGGCCTTGGGTGTTAGCTGGTGCATGCACCACGGGCCGCACCGTGGCACACAGGGTCAGTAACTGCTGCGCCGTGTTCGTTCCATCTGCGCCGCGTTTGCTCCATCTCTAGTGACATGGGTCACTTGCGTGTGACTGGCTCGGGGTGGACATTGTGTAACCGCAGGAGCGTGCGCGTGAGAGCGGCAAAGAGCAGAGTGACGAAGATAAGGTGGCTGCTGCGTGGGCAAAGGCAAAAGAGGAGGCGGAGGCGGCCAAGCGTGAAAAGTTTGCGCGCGCGCGCGGCAACCGCGCGTCCCAGGGTGGGTGCGCGGAGGGGGCTGGGTCCCTCCCTTGTGCACAGTACAACTGCATGTAAAACAGTTGTTATACTGTAGTAACAATTGTCCACATGTGGGCTGCGTGTGGAGGGTGCCGCCACCTTCTTGGGTGTGCGAGGCGTGTTGGGAGTGTCGTGTGTGTGTAGGGGGTCACTCTATCCACTGGCTGCACGCTTCACAGAGAGCCCCATGGAAGGGCTGTCACTGGCAAATCCTCAGCTCCTTATAAGAATTGAAAAACGCTGTACACCTGGACGGTACACCTGGTTGACACTTTTATAACTGCGTTGTGCCCCGTGTGCCCGATACCCCTACAGATGGCCAACAGATGGACCAGGACACAGCCTCCCTCGCGTCCCCTGCACCCCCCCGGGCTGTGTTTGCCACGGCCGTGGAGTCCCAGGGCCCCGTGTTTGCACCGCGGGGCGAGTCTCTGGGCGCACGCGGCGGCGTGCCGTCCACCCCCCTGGTTGCTGAGAAAGTGAAGCAGGTGGCGCAACAGGAGATGGAGCACATGCGACGGGAGATGGCTGCAGAGGCCGCCAACCTGCGCAGCGTGGTGCAGGAGCAGAGCGTGCAAGTGGCCGCGCTGCGGCAGCACGCAGAACGGATGGAGCAGCAGGCGGAGAGTGCACAGAACCAGGTCAACAAGATGCGGATCGACATGATTCGGACCTCCCTGGCCGCACCAGAATCCATGATGCGCATTCTGTCCGACTACCCGATGCACCCTGCAGCCGACCCGCCGCCGTCCATGCTAGACATCGCGCTGGATCTCCCAGCGCCCGCCGCAGTGCAGCGGCGCACAGTCAACGCGCGTGGAGGGCACACCATGGACATGGGACCACTCATTCCTCCTGTCCACAACCCACACCACGCGGACCCGGGTGTGCAGGCGTCGTTCCTGCGCACGCCAGGGGCTGAGGGCCGGCCCCCCACCCAGGGCCTGCGCACCATCAATCCATTGGAAGCGTCACTGGCGGCAGAGTCGGTGTTTATCTATCCTGGAGGTGAGGACAGATAGTCACTCTAGTCATACAGGCGATACAGCTCGTACTGCGGTAGTGCGCAAGCCCATGCAAGCCTGCATGCTGTTTTGGCAGGGCGCTCAAAACTTTGGCAGTGCAGGGACCAGGGCCTGTGATTCAGGGTGTGTCAGGACAGGCGCCTGGAAGGCATGTTTCCTGACCTTTTCCAACGTTTCCTGTATTGGTCGTGTGCCTGCACAGGCCGCGAGGTGCCCAAGAACGCGCCCGCGCCCGCGCTCAGCCCCTCGGCACGAGCCGCGACCAACCTCCCCTTTCAGTCCATCATGGTACCCCACGGCCAGAGCCTAGGGGCCATGGCAGGGGGCCTGTCTACGTCCATCAACTCCCCGGGGGCCTTGCAGGGAGCCAGTGCGCTGCTGTCGCCCAATGCGGCAGGGAATGGGTCCGTCATGGGGGGGTCGTTCACGAACGTGGGGGCTGCGTTTGCGGGGGGCGTGGGCATTCGGGCATCGGATGGTGGTCGCCTGAACTCGGCGCCGCTGCCGCCGGGCACCGCAGATGCAGTGGCACGGCTGCAGCGGGAGCTCCAGGCCCAAGCAGATGCAGCCAAACAGGCGGCAGCCAACGCTGCTACCCCCATGGACGTGGAGAACCTCATGGCCCAGAACCGTGACAAGCTCAACATGCTCAAGGAGCTGAGCGCGCTCAGCGCGACCGAGTCAGTCGAGGCCATCGATGCGTTCCTGTCCAAGTTCAGCCGGGCTCAAGCAACCCTACCTGAGCGCACACGCACGCCCGTGCTCCGCGTAAATACCCCCATGATGCCCTCCACAAACACCTTCACCCACAACGTGGGATACAACCCCCAGCATGCCGCCATGCAACGGTCCAGCTCACTACAGCAGCGCCAGGGGCCCCCTGGCCCTGCTCCATCAGTCGGGTACAACACAGGGGATCGTGCGCCCCCATCGCCCGGCCTCCCTCGCTCCAGTTCCATGGGCCAGCAGCCCCAGGGCCGGCCAGGCTCAGGGGTGTCTATGGCAGGTGAACGGCCCAGCCAGCAGCAGCCTCCGCGCAGCCCCATCCTGTACACCGACAACAACCGCTCCAAATCAGGCACGCCCCCTCCACCGGCCACTGCCGGCTCCAAGCCAGCAACTCCTTTGCTTGGGGACTTCCTGGACCCTCAGGCGCTGAAAGACCAGCAGCTGCTGCCCGGCCCCGGCCTGGCACGCACACCCAGCCACGGGCGGCGTGCAAGCAGCGCTACGCAACAGGGCGGCGGAGGCAGCGGCGCACAGCCGGTTGCAGGCAGCCGGCCCCCCAGCATGCCTCAGGCTGGTGGTAGCCGCCCGCCCAGCGGCATGCAGCAGGCGCCGATGGGCACGCCACCACGCACCATGTCTGCGGGCTATGCGCAGCAGCCATTTGGGGGGGACGCAGTCGATGAGTTTGCACGGCAGGCGAGCCAGCAGGGCCCGATGGGGGGTGGTGGCTCACGGCCCGGGTCACAGCAGGCATACCAGCCCGCCATGGGCGGGTCACGGCCAGTGTCCGGGCAGCAGGGTCATCAGCAGCTGGGTTACCAGCAGGGGGCGATTGGCAGTGCAGCCCTGGGTGGCAGCCGGCCTCCATCAGGCTCCCCCATGCTCGCACGCCAATGGTCCCAAGGTTCAAAGCAGGGGCAGGCGGGCTGGGGCGCGCCTGGGCCGTTGGGCTCCCGGCCGCCCTCCGGCACGCAGCCGACTGACGGCGCGCTGTCGGGGATGCCCCTGCCGCGTGCGAGCTCGATGACTGGGGGTGGCAGCCGTGCGGGCAGCGCAGGGCGGCACATGCAGCAGCTGGGGCCGGGGCCGGACCGCTTCTGACCCATATGGGCGTGATGGTTGGTTGCTGACTTGAAGTGATCAGAGACTGTCGCGTATTGGGGCTGGTCTGCCTGAAATGGCTATGACGGGCAGGGGGCTCATGCCTGTATGACCATCGGGCACTGTATAATTGACGCTGACACTGACTGCCCAGGTGCTTGTGTCCAGAGGGGCCGAGTGGGGGGTTGGGGGTCGGGGGGTGCTTTTGGATGGGTCGGTGTATCTGCCAAGGTGGGTGCCAGAGGATGCCAGAGCCACCTCCGCATGTAATTTGGAGCTGGCAGCTGAGGCGCATGCTGCACCCTGCTCCCTTGGTCTACCGTATATATTTCGTGCCAGCTGTCATGCGCAGGGGCCCCCGTCTGCAAGCAGTGCTCGCACCTCCCTGACAATTCTGGTTAGGTCAGCGCTGTGCATGTACGCTGTTAGGTCAGCGCTACGCATGTGGTGATGCTGTAAAGCTGTGATGCATGTAAACATTCACAGTACAGCCATGGCTGCAGCAGGAGCTCATGCCGTGTCTGCTTTGGCATGCAAGTGAGAGCAGCACTGTATGCATGGTGCAGAGAGCAAGGCAAAAATCGCACCATGATCTTGCCACTGTGGGAAGTGGCAACCAACCAGGATAGCCAAAGTTTGTTATTCGTCGGCAGCACCAGTAGGTTGCGGTACTGCAGTACGGTTCAGTTGGATGGCTAAGAACAGGACCGGGCCACGGGGGTGAGGTTGCGTGTTACATTTCTTGCCTTCAACCAGTCATGGGCTGCACCGGCAAGAAGTTCTGACCAGCCCTGCTGGTCTGCAGCCAGCATGTCATGATGAATGATACCTAATGGAGAAATGATGTCCCTCGTCCTTCCACGACCTAAATTGTAAGCAAACCAGCTTTTGTTGGCCTGGAAAAGGCAGCCTGCACAACAACAAGTCAACCACGAGTCAACACAACACCTAGCATCAAGCCTGTCCTCTGTGCACTTGCATCCTATGCAAGCTCTGCCTGCTCAGCTGGACCACAGCTGGCAACAGCTGGCTCAGCTTTGGACCAGCACGCATGGCATATTGCAGCCACATGCGCTGTCCAGCCCCCTACTACTGAAATGTCAAGGTCTGTGAAAACAAAGTCTGTTTCTCATGTCATGTGTGGATCAATGAATGCGACAAGTAAGGCGCTAGCAACTCCACAACTATGCGAACCCCAATGCAAGCACGCAGAACTGCCAAACAGCCGTAACGAATTCAGCCCGCATGCCTCTGCATCGAAGGTGCCTCATCAGGCATCAAGGATCACAAAGGTCGGTCACATAGCCCAAGCGCATGTATGAGCCAGCCTCGTCATCATGTGTCGTCATCAAGAGCTAGCTTGCCATGTGATGAAATGCAAGCTGCTGCCCTATTGACAGCGGCCGCAGTTGCCTGCTCCCATGTATACTACACTAATAGGGTCCTTATTCTCAAGCCCACGCTGGGGCTGTCATGGTCCATTGCCAGAGCAAGCCAGTACCCACTTTTCTCCACCAGCTGTGTCACCCCCATGTGTCCTTCACGTCCTGAACAAGTGGTTGCCAGCACCACACAAACCATTGAAAAACACTAAACATCCTGTGCAGCTGCCCCCAGCCTAACAAACCAGCTGAGTCACCTTCGATGCACCTAGCTGCAAGTAGGTCGTGTCAGCACACCTAGTACACACAGCCATGCGTCATTGCCGCCCCTCCTGGGGTGTAGCATGACAGTACTCGCACAAGGCTAATGCCTAGTGTCCTCATTCCCTTCTGCCGCTCTACAGACAATCACGAATGCCACCCATCTTCTTCCCAGCAGGAACAAAGGTGCTGCTACTGTTGGCACCTGCTTCTCAGGACACGGCGATGAGCTGTGGCTTCCTGAGGTTTCCCACGCCAGCTTCCCTTGCTGCTCACAACTTCAAGACCTTTGAAACACCCATGAAAGGGTCATAGATATCCCTGACGTGTTGATACGCCAAGTCATGCATCAGCAGTCAGCACAACCTCAGAAATCAGACCCCACACCAGGTAGCCTCGGCAATTAGAGTCTCGGGTCTCAAGTAGAGAGCTGACTTAGAAGGTGAGGTAGTTGGACTTGAAGCGGTCCCCAGTGCCGAAGGTGATGCCTGCAGGCCGGCGGTAGCGTGATGTCACTTCCTCAAGTGCCACCTCACCGTGGTTATACGCGCCTGGACCGGGCGAGTCCACGCCTGCGCCATCCGCCTCGGCATGCAGCCTACGGTGCGCACACAAACACGAGCTTGGAACACACGAACAGCGCGCGAGTTTCAAAGCAGCATGGAGGTGCCACCAGATACAAAAGAAGCTTGAGGTTGAGTAGTGGGGGTGAAGCAAAAGAATAATAGCTGCGTTCCAGGCCTGCTGGCAGCCAGCCACAGAGCCATTGTGCAGGAGCACGGCACAGCACCGCGCAGCACGGCACGACACGGCACAGCACAGCACAGCACAGGCTGCGCCATGGGCTCACTTGGAGATGTACACGCGGGCGGCCGATTGACGCACTGCGCAGCCAAAAGAAATGTCCGGCTGCATGGCAGGGGAGCGCGGGGACATGGGCACAGGTGAAGTGGGTTTCAGGGCTCACAACATCTGACAGTCAATGAAACTGATGGCAAGTCTTTCACCATTGCCCAACGTCTGCTAGCTGAACAAACGGTCTTTACATGGCCGGTGCTGCTGGCCTGAGGCCCTAGCATTGGTCTTGCCTTAAGATGCTGGCTGCAGCCACACACGCACGCGCGGGCTATGCCTGCAGCTGCACACGCAGCCACAGCCAGCTGCCGGGCCGCCCGTGTGACATGGCACCATAGGCATGAATGCTGCATTTCTACCATGTAGCAGGTTAACATGCTGCACACCCACCAAACCCAGGCACCATGCCGACGGGCTTCAGATCAAGGCACGTGCTGCCCCCGCACGCACGCACCGTGCGCTTGACCGCCGACTGCTTCTCCGCACTCGCGCGCACATCATACAAGCCGGGCCCTGGCGACTGTGTGCCCAGGGCCTCCTGAGCGGCCAGCGGCCCGTGGTAGCGCACGGATACTGTAGACGCTGGAGTCACAGTTTTCTCCTTCATCCCAAAGCTGTAGCCGCGGCCCTTGGACGTATCCAGGGCACCGGGGATTCCCTGGGAGTACATTGCGGGGCCTGCAGTACAGGCGGTACAGGGCAGTACAGGGCAGGAAAGGTGCAGTACAGTGCAGTACACAAACTCGTTTTCACATGCGAGCTAGCCTGCTTATGTGCCGATCTACCGTGGGGTGCAACGTGCAATGCCAGCGAGCATGAGCTGAGCGAGCTTGAGCTACCCAGTACCCAGGCATGCCAGTTGTGTTGTGCCTGGCCTTTCCCCCTGTACTCCCTTCCACGTTCCAGAAGCACAGGACAGGCTGCTGGATCCGTGCCCGCGCGTACCAGGCGTGCATGTGGGGCTCACAAAGCTCGAGCGGCCGGAGGCCGGGTACACGCCGAGCGAGTACGCTGGTGCTGAGTGCCTGCGCACACATTTCAAAAGGCGAGCGCGAGCATATGTGTGGGATGTGCGGCGTGATGTCCTGGGTGTCCGTGCGCGAGCTGTGGTGGGTGGGGGCTGGTGGGGAAGGGTCGGGGGATGGGAGGTCGTACATTTCCAACCAGTTCACTGCTACAGCACACATGTCAGGGGCGTCATCTGTTCACGTTATCCGATCTACACTGCTTCGGTCGCCCACTTGCCCGCTCTCTCAGCCCCCCGCCCCCCCCTCCCCGCCATTAAGCGCTCAAGAGCCCGAAACCCTGCCGATGGGCCCGAAACCCCACCGAGGGCCCAAAACCCTGCCGATGGGCCGAAAGTTTCGCCTCACCGTTGGCCCTCGGCGAGCGCGGCAGCGGCGACGTCGTATGCGCCAGGGCCCGGCACATCCGGGTCCCGCATCTTTGCAAAGTCGGTGCGCAGTGCGGGTCCCATGGAGATGGCCGGCGCCGTGGTCCCGCGCGACAGCGGCAGGTCGTTGGGCGTGTACGCGCCGGGGCCGGGGCCAAACACGGCGCTGCAGAGTGGGCGCGGGGGTGGGTAGGGAGCGGGTGATGCATATGTGGGTGGGCTTGATGAGTGGGGGTGACGGTGTTTAGATAACGACTGTCAGGCTCCGGCATGCAGACACATCTGTGACGAGCCGTGTTGTTGTTATTATTATTACTATTATTATTATTATTATTATTGTTATTATTATTGTTGTTGTTGTTGTTGTTATTATTGTTGTTATTATTATTGTTGTTGTTGTTATTATTGTTGTTGTTGTTGTTGTTGTTGTTGTTGTTGTTGTTGCTGTTGTTGTTGTTGTTGTTGTTGTTGTTGTTGTTGTTGTTGTTGTTATTATTATTATTATTATTATTATTATTATTATTATTATTATTATTATTATTATTATTATTACTATTATGATTGGTGAGTGGGAAAGGTTGACAGCTGGGCCATCACCGGGGGCGTCAGCACTGTGAGGGCAGGGCGGGGCGGCCGCAGGGCCCGGCGCGAGCTGCTGGCGCATGTGCATTATCACGCATGCGGAGGCCCAGTCATTTTCTGCTGGCCGCCAAGAGAAAAAAGCCGCACTGGCCAGCGTGTATACTCACACATAGCGTCACACAACAACATCCTTGAGCTGACAAGCAGCACCACGCCAGCCACGACAGCAGCACATGGCGGCAGCAGCACACATGGCAGACGCACACGGCTGAAGCAGCAGCAAAAGGCCGCAGCACACGGCCGCAGCAGCACACGGCAGCAACACACACACTATGCGCCATGATGGGCGTACGGTGTAACCAACACACACACACGGCAGCAGCAGCACACAGCATACGCACCGAGTGGGCGATGACTGTGGGCCTGTGCCAAAAGTGGCAGAGGGCGCATCGCCGAGCCACCCCGGCACAGTCTTGCTGCGCGGTGACGTGGCCACAACAGAATAGGAGCCGGGCCCCGGGGACAGGGTGCCTAGCTGGGCCAGCTCATGCAGCCTGCGGGGCAGTAACGGGGGAGTACTTGGGGCAGCTGGGCAGTAGCGGGGTTTCAGGTGCAGTAGTTGGGGGACAGCTGGGCAGTAGCGTGGCGCAGTGGAGTAGCAGTGGGGTGGGTTGTGAGGCAGCGGCAAACAGAGGGCTGCAGCCAGCCACCAAATGGGGTCGGTGTTGTTGTTGGGCGGTGCCAAGGGGGCAGGTTGGCCGTGCACGATTTGCGTCCTCACAAGCTGCGTGTTGCACCTGATGTTGCACGCTGCGTGATCTTAGGCAGTGCCAGCACCACCAAAGCATCCGCAGCCAGGGGAATAGGCCGCATGGACGCGTCTCACCAGGAGGTGCACATGGCCATGTGTGGCAAGCTGCATGGTGCACGCCATGTGGCAGCCCCACGGCGGCAGCCCCATGCAAGTGGCAGCAGGGCGCATGGACGCTTACCGTGATATGTACGGCCCGGCACCACCACCGCCCGGTTGCGGTGTGAAGGAACGCGGCCCGGTGCCAAACTTTGGTGACTTGTCAGGGGAGGGGGAGCGTGAGCCAGATCGCAAGCCAGGTAGGTGGTACACGGCCCCGGGTGTGTGTGCAGCAGTGGTGGCGAGCGGGTCGGCAGCGAGCTGCATGGGGCTGAGCGAGTTCTGCGGGCAAAAGTGAAACGGCGGGAACGGTTGAGGGCAGAGGCACAGAGGCGAGTCATGAGTGCGCAGACGTACATGCATCCGATGGGTCGTGTGCTAAGTGGCCTGCTTCAGGCCGATGTGTGCATTTACTGTGCGGCGCTGATGTTCACCGTCGGCCTGCTCAGGACTTGCAGGAAACACTGCACACAGGCATGTTTACACGTGCAGTGCCTGCACACAGCTGAAGGCTATGTGCGTGAGGGTTGGAAGTTGACGGTCCAGGGTTGAGGAGTCAAGGTGTGGGGTTGCGGAGCACACCTTAGCATCACGGTGGGCAGTGCCAAAGCGGATGTCAGGGCTGCGGCGCATGGGGGACAGCACGCCGGCGCCAATGGGGTCGTACTGCCCAGGGCCCACACCTGCGGAACACATGGCGGTACAGGCAGCGAAAAGAGCAATACATGTGGCAACAGGGCAGAACAGGCGGTACGTGTTCAACCCGCAGGCGTGCGCTCCACGCCGAGTGCGTGTGCGCCCACCTGCTCACACAAGAACCTTGCTAATCCCGTCTTGCGGCAGGCATCCATGCGCCATGATGGGCGTACGGTGATAACAATGTACACACACAGACGCAGACGCACATCACAACCCCCAATGACCCTGTCCAGCGCCACACCCGGCACAGGACTGCGAGCTAACCACCGGGTATGAACATATGATATTTCACGTGCAGCAGGTCGTGCACGTGTCCTGTCATACCACACTGTTCACACGCCCTGTGGCCATTCAGGGCACGTACCGTCCATCTGGGAGGCAGTACGGTCAGCTGCCGAGTGCAGGGCTGAGATGTACATCCTTGCACCATCTGTCCGTGAGCGGTTGGCGCCCAGCTCTGTGTTATTCTGCACACGCACGAGACGCAACAAGCCTTTGTGCGTGCTCTGTGCTTGCTTGCCAGCCTGTGGGTTGGTGACACTGCTGCGTGCCTGATGCCTTGCAGAGGTTGCAGCGTGCGGCCTGTCCCGCTGTCCCCATGCCACACACCGTTGAGCACTGCCCCCCCCCCCCACCCCCCA